>CACRXK020002423.1:946-43624 GCA_902702795.2 Paramuricea clavata | reverse complement strand
AAAGTCGCTTAGAAAACGATTTTTGTTGCCCCCCTTCGGGCACTACTTTAAATTTACATGAATCTATATATTTTTATACGCTGAGTTCGAATTCACTTGTTGTCACTCGCACAAACCTGCAGTTTTTTTGTATTTTACGATCAAACATCAACATTTTTTATTAAAATTTCAGCCATTTTGTTCTGGAAACTTCATGTTATATACAGTTATTGTACTAGTTCAAGTCTCTTAGCAGGGGGGTTGCACGCGGTATTACGAATTTTTCTCATTCTTCGGAGGAAAATATACAGAAATAAATAAAAATATAGATATTTTTCCACAATATTAAAGTGCGAAAGGTAATAATACATGTTTGTAAATAATCAGGAAATAATCTACTGTTCTTGTCATCCATAAAGACTCACTTGTCCTTGGTAAAGTTGTTTATTTTATTTATTATTGAAATTATGTACATAATGTTAGCCTTGCAATATGAATAGGCAATTTTCCTGGGTATTCTCTACCTGAAAATTTTGTCAACAATAAAGTTTTGAAGGTTTTATCCCTCAGAGAGATTTCAAAATAAATTTTAACTTTGAAACTTTCTAATCTCCTAGGCAAACCAGCCCAGGTAATCCAAGTTGATTTCATCCCATGTTTACAAGAGACTTTTAATTGAGGTGGGCTGGCTCACAAAAACAGATCATTGGTATCACTGCTATAAATAGTATAATATAATACTTTTTACTTCTCAAGTTCTTGCCTAGACAGGCCAGCCCAGTTCCATATAAATGCAAGATGAATATTAGTTTAAATTACATAGTGACGTTAAATCTTGGCAAAGCGAGCTAGCTCGGGTATCCGGCTGGCTTGGGTACCCCCTATAAAGGAAATGATGAATAGATTATTATTTAATGCCCAGCTGTTATCCAAGATCTAAGGCATGGAAAAAAGAGTCTTGGCTAGGCAGCTAGACTAGCCCAACTGGAAAGAAGGTTTATGTAACTAATGCATATTGGTAGGTATAGTGATGCCAGATTACTTTAAATTCAGGGACCGCGGAGACGGGGGGGCTGGGGGGGCTTTAGCCCCCCCACTTTTTTTGACAGCCAAAATTATTAAAACAGAAATCTAATGAAACTTTCTAAATTAATTAATTGGGGGTTTTATTGATGATTTAGCCCCCCCACTCTCTAATACGCTCCGCGGGCCCTGAAATTTCTAGTGCCTGCCTGGCCAAATATAAATTAATAAATTATCCCTTCTCCAAGTGCTTGGTAATGAGTGGCAGCTCAAATAGGATTAGAGCTTATTAAGGTGATGATGTATCATGACAATATGTTGTTAAACCTCAAATGGCTCGACCAGTTCATGTCTTTAGGTGGCATGACTTTGAGATTTGCTTGTGTGAATATAATTTTTGCTTAGTACCTTTGTTCCAGCAAGCCCATGCATATGCTTGCCTCAACAGTGTCATATAAATTGAAACACCAAGCAAGCTTCTTGTATTATAGCTGTAATCAATTGGGGCTATGTTCTGTATGGCCACCATTTGCTAATGTAAATACTTTAATAACAATAAATTGATTAAAAAATATTGCTGGGTTAAAACTCTATATAAACAGACCAAAAGTAGGCTGTCAGTCTGTCTTAGAGTGAAAGATATCTTCCAAAAGTTTTTTTATAAAGTTCAATGTCATGATAGCAAAAATTTTATGATAATACAAGAAAATGGAACATACCTGTACCATAGTTAATAGAATAGATGGTTTGGAAACTCATCAGAATAACAATATAACTCATTATCTATGTTAGTCAATGTTTACAGAGGTGTAACTTAACACTTGCCCGGGGCAAGTGAATATCATGACAGGCAAGTAAATGTTTTATCTTGCCCCCGATTGGGCAAGTTGCCTCTTGTCACAAAAAGCTCGGCTTTCATTATCGGATAATTTTTTTATGGTGCATGTACTTGATTCAAATTTTGTTTTTTGTGGGCCAAAGCTAGATCTAAGGAAGGATAACATAGCCATATAGAGCAGTGGGAGAATGCGTCGACATGTTGCCCCCTTGATTTATACCCCCTGGCAAATTGCCCTAGCTGAAAGCAAGTGGTCAAAAAAAAAGTTACACCACTGGTTTATTCATAAATCTGGTCTCTGTATTTTTACCCAACTAACCAATAGCAATGTCTCAGGAAAGTTAACTATCCGTAACTCGAACAATAGGGTAAATTGAAAATTGCAAGAATACAAGGTGGATTTGGCAAGAATACAGTACACACATGAGGATGAAGGACCAGATTTATGAATAAACGTTGACTAACATAAATAATGAGTTTCAGCCAAACCATCTATTCTATTAACTGTGATGGAACTCGTTATGTGCAGATTTATTAAATGGATGAGCTAATTTGATTGAGGTCAACTGCTACTAATGGGCAATGGTCTATTTGTGTTAATAAATTATCTAGGTGACTAGGTCTAACATTTTATACTAAACAACAAATAAGTGACAAGGTCTAACATTAATTAAACAACAAGTATATTGTGCTCCTTATTCATTGTTAACAAAAATTTGAAAGAAAAATTGCCTATTCACATTGTAAGGCTAAAATTATGTACATAATTTCAGTAATAAATAAAATAAACAACTTTACCAAGGACAAGTCAAGTGAGTCTTTGTGGATATAGTGACAGTCTTTGAAATTTCACATCAAGGTGAGGCAAAAAACCCAAAAGTTGGTGCAATAAAGAATAGTAGATTAGTTCCCGATTATATACAAACATGTATTATTACCTTTTGCATTTTAATATTGTGAAAACATATCTATATTTTTATTTATTTCCGTATATTTTCCTCAGAAGAATGATAAAAATGCGTAATACCGCGTGCAACCCCCCCCCCTGTTAAGAGACTTGAACTAGTACAATAATTGTATATAACATGAAGTTTCCTGAACAAAATGGCGGAAATTTTAATAAAAAATGTTGATGTTTGATCGTAAAATACAAACAAACTGCAGGTTTGTGCGAGTGACAACAAGTGAATTCGTACTCAGCGTATAAAAATCTATAGATTCATGTGAATTTAAAGTAGTGCCCGAAGGGGGGCAACAAAACTGAACGAAAAGCGGTCAGGGAATACGGCCTAACAGAAACTAACTCACTCACGGTAAAGCCAGTGGTTGTACCAACTGGTGATTGTTTTACCGTATTTGTTCCAAGATCGGCGTCTTCGGTATCATCTACATGTAAACTGATAGCAATTTCCAATTCTTCCTCTTCGCTCAAGCAGCCCGCGATCTTGAAACACGAAAATGCAATGAAACCGTTTTCGAACAAAGTGGGGGGTCCGCGCATCACACATGTTTGAAAGCTTTCATTGGCGTTTCAACACCCATTCTTATAAACGCCCTGGTTTGAGTTTATCTATTCACGCGTAGTCGCGTGCTTTTCAACTCCACATTTGACATTAATTTTGGTTGAAAATAAACCTACTGGAAGTTTTATTAATTAACTTCCTTAAATTAGCAGGGTAGTTATTAACTTTTGTAGGGTAGTTATTAACTTTTAAGAAATGCATATCAAGCACTCCGAAATGTTTTACCTGTAAATTGTCTTCATATGACAAGTATAATGATTTCCTCGATCCAGTTTAAACGAGAGAACAACTTCACCAATGACAGCCCCATTTCTTGAATACACTGTTTCAAACGATGGTTCTAAACCAAGTATTGATTTCTGCATCACGGGACCATTGTTGGGAAAATTTTCTCCTTTACACTCAACCATGCAAACAAATTGTCCTTCATTAATACTAGAAAGGAATTTTAAGCTGGTTTGAAAAGATCCCAAATTCAATTAAGTTTACATTACGTTTATCATGACGCTGCGATTTGTCGGGCTGATTTCAATCCACGTGACCACCATTCATCAGAAACATTCAGCAAAACCTATTGTATAATAACTACAGTGACATATTTGATTGGTCAATAGCCGTGCAGGATCAGACTATCCTGCACGATGAATTAAAATCCCTTCGCGGGATTCTCAAAATGTCATTGTCTCACTGTAGTTATTTTATCCCTCGTGCATGGATCACGCAATTCTGCACGGAAAACCATTCGGTATTCCTTTAAAATCGGTCCGACAAATCGCACTATGCAAACGTACGTTTATATGATCTGGTCAGTTACGATTGGGCGGAAGATTTTGAAGTGTTGCATGAAAATATGTCACTAGGCTAAAACAAAATGGTTGGATATTTTTGACCAGATTCAGTAATTTTACAAAATTACAATGGTTTTTTGTAGAGCGTTTCATTTGCAATTCTGTGTAATTAAAGGCTGGTTTTCATTAGTCGGCGACACTCGCCAATTTCGATTTTGTTTAAATTAACCGCCTATCGTATTTCATCGGCGACTGTCGCAATAAATAAATAAAATTGTTTTGTTGCGACAGACACTCTACGATAATATTCACGAGCGAGTTGTCGACGACAGTGTTAGCCTTAAAGGTGTGTTTATACACGCTGCGATTCTTATTCTGGCGTATTAAAATTACTGCTGACGCCACAATTCCTGGCATTCAGTGTATCAGTAGAGGTTCAGCTTGAAGAAGGACGTTTCTGACTGGCTATCCACTAATTTAATTATTTAGATTAATAATTGTAGCAAATGTAGCGAATCGAAGGGGACGCAAAACATATCATACATAAACAGCTTCAACAGCTTGAGTAGCCTGCGAACAGGCTCTCAAGGTGAAATGAGAGCCTGCATCGATGACTAATGAATTTGAATTCTGCGTCTCAAATCGTGACGCGAAATTCTCATTGGTCAGATGCTATAATTTATGTTTCTGCTGAGCTCAATATATGTCAACTGCTGAAGCACTATGCATAAAAAACACATTAACTGATAAAATTGGTCTTGACCTGTAGGATTGGAACTGTCAATTTGTGTTTTATTAGTAATGACAAATGTGCTTATCACAGGAAATTTACGGTCGACTATCCTTATCACAGGAAACTTATGTTTTTAAGACTGATGTAGTTAATTACGTTTTTGCATGGAAAAAGCACGCTTAGCCCCAGAACTCGGCAGTATAGTTTGAGACACTCGTAAAGAGAGGACAGCCAGAGAGAGAGATAATTTACGTTGAAAGTTAAAGAGCTACTGGGGAAACATCTGTAAGTGACAATTCATTTGTATATTGTAGTTTATTGTTTAGTTGCGTTAGTGCTAGGTTAAGTATTTAGTATTAATTTAGGTTTATATTCATTTCTATTTAGTCGAACCACGTTTCACGTTACACGTTATAGTTTCGCGTTTATATTACAAGTTTGGTTATTATACGATTACATTCGAGTTTGTGATCTATTTATTTCGTTGCCGTTGGCAAATTGGTAATCTGAACGACCCTTTTCTACGTGCGTTTGAACTGTTTTCCTAACGTTACCTCAATATCGGTCTCAAATTGTGCTCACCCGTGAGATTTATACCATCTTGGTTTCACTGTGCATGTCAATGGTGTTAGAGCTTACATGACCATCTTATCTCAAAGCACGAAATGTTCTGTTTTGAGAAAACAGTATTTAAAACATTTAAACTTTTGCTTGAATATCTTATATTTCGAAAAACAGCATAAACTGTACGGTCTAAATTTCGTTTGCACGGTCTAAATTTAGTTTGCACGAAAGTTGTAAACAACACCATATAAGGATAGACATTCCATATTTGGAAAAACGAACGTTACGGGGCAGATATTCAAAATTGTATATCATCAGTGCAGGCTCTCATTTCACCTTGAGAGCCTGTTCGCAGGCTACAGCTGGAGCTATCATCCAAGACGCACATTATATAAAAAAAGCTTTATGTGAAGTGAGAGATGAGGAAAAAAACAAGCCATAGCAATAGATATATCTCTAACTCTCAATAGGGACTTTCGAAGTACCGTCCTCACCACTCCGAATTATTTGATTTCAGCGCAGGTGCCGCATTCGTACATGTATGCGATTTCTTTAAAATAAATTACGGTAGTTACAGCCATTGTGTTTGTTTAATTGAGAGGGATAGGGAAATGCAGTGACTGGTACATCTAGCATTACTCTGAACCACCTGCTGGTTGTGGTGGGTGTGATACATATTAGACTGATTTAGAAGACACGACGCGAACTGAAAGACGCAGCCTTCGAAACAAAGAAATTCTGCATGCAAAACAAAAAGTTTGAATCATTTTTGGTCCCTTGGGTATCCTCAATAACGTTGTCATTCCGAATACAACGTTAAACTAAGATTTTCACGTCATTGGAGCAACGTGAATGCTTGTTGCGACGTTGGAGGAGTTACAAAAATTAGTCGCATAGCAGACACCGTATCCTTTTTTCCGAACTTAGCCGTTCGTAAGGTTATTTTAAAAAGCTTCAATTTATTAGACAGGGTTCGTACACCTTCTCCCATTTAAAATTCCATGACTTTTCCATGACTTCCCATGACCATTTTTTTTAAGAATCCATGACCTGAAATTTCTGCAACCTCGTACCCAGGCTCTTAAATTTCTGAAATTCGTTAATATTTTAACGATAACAGATATAATAAAAGAACACAATTCACTTCGCTCTTGCAAAAATCGTTATAAAAACAATTCATATTATTGTTATGACAGGTAAATTGAAATAAGTAAAATGCTTTGTTAATGTCTTGTAAAAATTTCAATTTTCCATGACTTTCCATGACTAAAATTGATTTTCCAGGATTTCTAGGCCTGGATTTTGGAATATTGAAATTCCATGACTTTCCAGGTTTTCCAGGACCCGTACGAACCCTGATTACAGTAATCAAGTTACTTATCTCTCAATCTTGAACTGAAATTCTCAAGTCGTGTTTGCCTCGTCGCCTTTTCTAAATCTGTCTATTACATGCATCTGCCGTGTAGCACGTAGTGGTTAAACCCCAGCCCTCATTTTTCCCTAAGATTAACTATTTCCATTTCGATCATCTACATCATCATCCGGTTGTGCTCATTCTACATCATCATCCGGTTGCAGCTATCATCCGGTTGTGCTCATTTCATATTCATACTCAATGTCCTGCGATATGGCTGAATACGGTTCACAGTAGGGTTGGGCGATATTAAAAAAAATCATTTCACGATTATTGTCCAGGAAATTATCACGATATTTGATAGTATCGCGATAAATGCAATAAAAACAATGACCACATTTTTCAATTTTAATTAATATCAAAGCATAGTAAGCTTATATATAATCTTATTAAAAACAAGTAAAACAACAAATTAAAGTAATATGAAGGATGTTTCTAGTCTAATATTTACTCATGCCTGTCATGGTCATAAACCAGAATTGTCCAGTATGTCTCCACTGGCACACATGAGCGCAAAATACTGTAATTTCATTGTTCAGCGGATTAGTATAGGTAATCACACGGGAAGGAGTGCAATTAATGATTAACACTACGAGTGATATTTGAAAAATGTGCCAAAATTGCACGAGCCGCCGAGGCGAGTGCAATTTGGCACATTTTTCAAATATCACTCGTAGTGTTAATCATTAATTGCACGACTTGCCCGTGTGATTATTTATTTATTATATGCATGACAAAATAGCCCGCGTGCAGGCCCAAGGGAGCAGGCTCAAGGGAACTTGATAGTGGGCCTGCAAGCAAGGCCCGGTATTTTGTAAAACGCCCCTTTTCATAACACGCCCCATTCGCGCGTCAATTGTCAAAAAAGTACCAATGACAGCACCCAAATATTAACAAACAAACTCGTATTAAAATGTTGCGGGGTTTTCTCTGCATATTCAGAACATAAACAATGTGTAAATGGCTGCGTTTTAACTCCAAAAAAGCAAGCAACGCAGTCAGTAATTGCCAAATTTGCAAGTGCTCATTTTCAACTAAAATCGGAACAGGCAAATTAGGACGAATTTCAACAGAAAACCAGTCTCAAACTTCAAATCGTGAGGGAAGTCGTGCGACCACATTAGCATATTTATAATGTGTGTTTCGCTGTCGCGGTTGGCATTTTTATAAATAAATTGTCTCACTTATCAGATCGTGTGTGCAATTCTTGTTGGCGGCGGAAAGTACGAAATTTATTTCAGTTATTTCATTTGGTAAAGAACTCTACAAAAGAAGAGAGCGTTCAGAGTCCAGATCGTTTCGTTTCAAACGGCAATTTAAATATACCGTCTTCTGTTTCGTTCTCTCAGCGAAGCCTTGTAAATCGCAAAGTGTTTCTAATAGGCTTACATGCAACTGCATCTCAACATCAACCAAAAGATCATTTTCTTGAGGAACATATAACGTATCAAGTCTGTTTGAAATTAATGAAACTCAAGTAAAGGTTACTATAGTTTACCCCAGTCGTAATGTTGCTATTCCAACAACTCACGACAAGCAATCCCCATTGGCATAACGGCAAAAACATCTCTTCCTTCTAGTAAACAATAAACAGTCTGTTCTTGTTCCATTTATAATCGAAAAAAGTGATCAATTTTCGAATTTTGAGCTTATCGAGAGCCTTTGTGATGAATCACTGACCTAATTATAGAATCCAACAGCAAACAGCCAATCAGAATGCCGCGTTCGTGGGCGAACGCGGAAAGTACAAAATACCAGGCCTTGCTTGCAGGCCCACTATCAAGTTCCCTTGAGCCTGCTCCCTTGGGCCTGCACGCGGGCTAATGACAAAATTGCTTTCTTTATATTTCAACTGCATTTTGTCAAGAGTTTTTAATTGTTTTGTAAGCAATTTGGTATAAACAAACTTGGGAAATGATTATAAACTCATAAAGGCACATAACTTAAACTAGAACACAAGATTCAGACTCAAACAACATATTTTAGACTAAGAAAATCTTTATAAATTGTATTTCAAACTTACATAGTCACGTTTCGCTGCATCCCGCCAAGATTATTTCATAAGACTGTTTCCAGGTATTTTCCACAGGCTCTTTTTGCCATACAATGTTTCTTAAACTCATTCTTGTGCCAAAATTCAGTTAAATTGTCCACATTTTTATAGAAATACTTATCTAAATTTCGCCGCCATATTGGATTTTGTTGTTTTGATTTCCCGCTCCCCCCAGCCATCACGAAAATCATTAATTGCACTCCTGGACAGTGCAATTAATGAAATAATTGCACTCCTCTTAACCAATCAGATTGCAGTAATTTTGTCATGTATATAATAAATACATAAATAATAGCTTTGGTATCGTATTAATGTTGTATTTAATTCAGGAAATAGTTTTAATTCTTTTAAAAACTATATTTTCTAGGAACTGAAATATTTTTTAGGATTTTATAAAAGCTATATACACATGCGAAGCAATATCACGATAGTCATCGAGCATGACGATAATTTCGATATATCGTCGCTCAAGTTTCTACCCGATACGATAATCGCGATTGAAAATATCGCTATAAATCAAAATATCGAAATATCGCCCAACCCTACTTCACAGTACCTGATATCACTGCGAGCATCCAGGGTTCCACCATCTTCAAAACGAAGTGACCTTTCCATGGTAAAACCAGTTGGGAAACATTGTCTAAAGTAGCTGGGAATCTCTTTGGGATAACTAGTGAACGTTCGATTACCATATTGAAAGCACGGGGAGAGAATGTCAAATGAGAATGGTAGTGGGTCACCTTTAGTGATGCGAATTTGGACCATCTGATTGCCACTTGAAAGTGAAAATGATTGTTAGAATAATGATGGATCAATAGCCTTGGAAATGGCCTGTTTACACGGTTTTCATAAGTTTAGTCGGGTTACCTTATGATGTTCCTACGATGTTGAAAAGCTCTCTCTGATACAATTATAAAGGGGTTCGGATTTGACTTCCACTACTGCTATCTTTGCCTCTCACTGGCTAAATATGCAAATATGATTGATTGGTTTGGGAGATTAAACACACCTGACTGGTTAATGGTAGCGGTAGCGATCGTGGAAGTCAAATCCAGCTGAACCTCGCTAATAAGTAACCACAGCATTTATATGCAGGATCCCAAGGACCAAGACGAGAGGCTATAACAGTTTGTTCAAGGGGGGAGGAAACTATAGCCAATAGATGCATAAATTATTACAACTTATTGGATTTTTCTGGATGCATAAATTATTACAACTTACTGGATTTTTGTGGGAAAATATTAAGTCGAGACTTCAATATTGGACAAGACCATAGCATGCACAGAACCTCATAGCATGTTATGAGACTGTGCAGAGGCTAGCTAGAGCGATGCTCGAGCCTAATATTGAAGTCGAGGCCCAAGATGGGTGCCCACATCAGAATTTTGATATGGCTTGGCTAATTTATTAAATACTGAATGATTCGCTTTGTTTTGAATTTACACGAAATTTACAGAAGCAACCCTAAGTTGGCAGTGACAGCTTGAAGCACGGGCGTAGCCACAGCGACGAGCACTGGGAATGGAAAGTAATTATAAAAGGGATGAAACAACATTCTTTGCATGTTGAATTGTTTTCTGCAACTTAGCCTGTTATGATGTACAAACTAAGTACTGCATGATGTATAAACTCTATAATATTTGGTGAGCCAATGAGTTGATGTTACGATTTCACAGTTGGCAGTTAGCCAATCAGATTTAAATCAAGTATTCTTTTAAGAGGGTATTCTAGCTTTTAAAGGGGGTCTAGATACCAATTTCCCAGCCCACCTTTATTCTAAATACAATTATATTGCCCAAGTCCCAGTTTCAACTGCAAACTTAAAATCATTTCTCTATAAGCAAGTGTTTCATCTACATATGTGTTGACTTTTAAAACACAATATTTTGTTTTCAATAGCTCTCTTCAAAGTCGATGAATGCCTGTCATTTCCTGTCAAATACCAGACATTCTAAGTAAATCACTGAGTTGTAATAGCAGGAAAAATCGGAAAAGGGCAGAATGCAGTTTTCCAGGACATTTTTAGATCAACTCTCGATCAAAAGTTGCTCCGTAGTTTTCCTTGAAGTTATTTAATTAGACTCAGTGGCGTAACGCTCATTGGGTAGGGTTAGTTCAAAAACTAAGGGCCCCCCGACAGTTAGGGGGCCCTATCAGTCACGACCTATCAGCCCAGAAAATTAGAAAACGCGGTAAAAAATGCAGGTTAAGAATCAATGGGAAAATGGAAAATTAATGATGCAAAATAATAAAGCCTCCATCGACAACGATAGCTTACGTTTTTTATTCCATCTCAAATAAAACATATCTGGGCTATCCACATTCTTTGTCGGACTCACTTCCCATTCTTTTATGACCCACACCCATGGGTTGCAGGTGAATCACAGTATAAACATAACATCTCAGTCAACAATGACGATATTCAACGGGGGCCCCCACACCAAATATGCCTAAGGGCCCCCTCTTTCTCTGTTACGCCACTGATTAGACTCTGACATGTCCAACTCCAACTGCCTTTGTAATGATGGTATATGGGTTTTCCCATAAATGATTCTTATTTTTGTGTCAATCATTCCCTGAGTTCCAGTAAACCAAATCACATTTTCCCAGTTCAAAATAGACAAATCACAGTTCCTGTTAAATAATGATTCTAATTATGATTCTACTTATACTAGCTGTAACAACTGTTTCAAACATGCCATAATAATTTATGTCAAACATACGAAATGACGTTTCCTTTGCCCATGCCTTCCATTGAAATCATGTGACTGTTCACCATTCCTTCAACATTCACCTTGAAATTCATAAGCTCTTGCAAGCCATATTTCTCAATGTCTTCCTACAGAAACAAAATTTCTTTTAAAAAATTTGCATGGTGGGCATGGATACGACTTTACTGCTCAAGAGGCTTTTAGAAACCAGTGTGAGCAGAAGTCTTAGTTGGCATGACTTTAGTATTTGCATGGATGCTGAATGGTGGGGCTTTATGGGTAAATATCAGTAGTAGACTGCGAGCGGTCCCTCCTTTCCACAGGTTTAGATTTCGGGGCATGCGAAAGAAAAGACTGCCGACAACACATCAAGAAACGAAATACACGTTGCCCACACAACACAAAAATTCTCATGGGTCGAAATCGATACACCTGTCAATCAAATCTGATACGTAGTAATTATGCTATAAATAATTTCCAGACTGAATGTTGATTTTATAAATAAACATGACATTAACGATTCCTATTGGATAGATTTAATTCGATATAAGTAATGTTTAGGCAAAGGCGGAGCCAACTTGACAAGAGCGAAAAGTGGGATATTTTGTTTCTTGACGTATTGTTGGCGATCCCTCCTTTCTCCCGAGGGACTGCTCACGTTCTATATCAGTTTATGTTTGGCACAGAACTAAATGTTAAAGGGTTTTTGTTGTTAATTTTTATACGTGCATTATTAGACCGAATCATGCAGGAGGCAGGAATAGATGTGAGAAATGCTACTATATGCTCTCTGGCAGAGGTCGAACCTGCCTCGTTGCGATTCCAATGCAGCGCTCTAACCAACTGCGCTACATATTCCAGTTGTTGAGCTTTAATAATTGCAAATTCACATATATTATTACAAGTCTTGTCACTTGTATGGTTTTAGATAGGTAAATAATATTTTATAGTTAAATTTTATAGATATTTTCACATACTATCATCTCACTCGATAGAACTAAATGTTGCAGGTGTTGAAGGATTTATGTAGACGGAAAT
Source organism: Paramuricea clavata (assembly GCA_902702795.2). NCBI lineage: Eukaryota > Metazoa > Cnidaria > Anthozoa > Malacalcyonacea > Plexauridae > Paramuricea > Paramuricea clavata. Next base: position 30,960 of record CACRXK020002423.1, on the reverse strand, counting down.
TGCACATGGTAATTTTTTAGTGGAAATTTTATATATTTTTAGACCTAGTATTAATAAACCAGGAGCAGATGCGAAAAATGAATGTATAAAATTTTAAACTCGAAATTTCCATCTACAAAACGCCCAAATGTACCAGTCATTTAAACCCCCCCCCCCCCACCTCGGGGACACCGGGGGAATTCACTCTCTTTGTGTGTGAACCTTGATTAATTACCCGGTCAGTTAAAACCCTGACAAAACATTATAGTAACATGTCAAATTGTGGCTGAAACATTCTGCATAATTTTATTATTAATTAATTTTATATAATTTTTTTTTCCTTACGGTATATCTGATTGCAAAATTTCATTTTTGTAAACTTTTTATTAATTAAATGTTTTCACTGTGTTACGTAAAGCTACGTTTACACGCTGCGATTAATCGTGTACAATTTGTTTTCTGGCATATGTCATTGAGTAAACACTAGGGATGTGCGGGTCCGGATACCGGTATCTGATATCCGGTAAAATTTAGACATCCGGCACTATCCGGTATAAATTTGCCGGATATTTACCGGATAGTACTGTAAGATATTTTGTTACAATCATGAAACGGAAAAGTTTACTTGGCGTTTAAAAATTGTGAAACACGAACAATTACTGAGCGTGCGCTGCATTACGACGAAATTACAACATGTGTTTTTGTGATGGTGATGTGAACTGCTTGTTCGCCAACAGCAGTGAATTCTATATACTGAATACCAGTAAACAATATGTAAGGTGAATCATAAGATATGGCCTTGGTAAAGACAAATAGGTCAAAGAGACAAAAAGGGACTCTTGAAGTTATTGTTTTAAACACATTGCCACATTGGTCTAGTTAATTAAGATACAAAAATGTTCTGTTTCTAATAAATTATTGTATGGGAGTATCTGGTTATTATCCGGTATCCGGTTATTATCCAGAATCCGGTCATCATGTTCTCCTGACCGGTATCCGGTAGACTACTAGCTGGTTAGCCTGTGAACAGGCTCTCAAGCTGAATTGAGAGCCTGCATCGATGACTGATGAATCCGAATATCTGCCCCGTAACATTCATTTTTCCAAATATGGAATGTCTATCCTTATATGGTGTTGTTTACAACTTTCATGCACACTAAATTTAGAGCGTGCTAACTAAATTTAGACTGTACAGTTTATACTGTTTTTCGAAATATAAGATATTCAAGCAAAAGTTCAAATGTTTTAAATACTGTTTTCTCAAAACAGAACATTTCATGCTTTGAGATAAGACGGCCAAGACCAATTTGATCAGTTAATGTGTTTTTTATGCATAATGCTTCAGCAGTTGACATATATAGAGCTCAGTGGAAACATATAAATTATAGCATCTGACCAATGAGAATTTCGCGTCACGATTTGAGACGCAGATATTCAAATTCATTAGTCATCGATGCAGGCTCTCAATTCAGCTTGAGAGCCTGTTCGCAGGCTACTATCTGGTACTATCTGGTATCCGGCACATCCCTATAGTCTAGGACCTGTATATGAGTTTGTATGCATTTCATTTAGGACAGATAATCTCAACTGTTTTAGGGTAAGTTGACCATGACGGTCAACATGGTAATGCTGCCTGAACCCGAAACGTCCAAAACTGACCACACCCAAAAACGACGCTTTCGCCATACTGCTATCTACCAAACCATAAAAGCTTTGGCTATTCTGAGGTGCTTATATGGTTCAGAGATGGTACTTTTGGGGGTGGTCATTGGTAAGTGTGAAATGCCTAGCACTAATATTTCACAAGAAAATGGCCATGAAATAATCAATAGTTAAACGTCAATTTGTGGCTTGCAAATTCAGATAAACAGCAGTGGACTTGCATTACCTTTTTCCCTAAATCCTTTTGATAGAAACATAAATGGTACTTATTTAAATATATTATCACTGGTTTGGTGTAAAATAGTTAATATTTTCTGACTGAAATAATAATTCGAAATGTGCCTACCTCCTGCAAATGGACGTAATACTATTTGGCCAAGTTCTCCACTTTACTCCGCTGTTTATCGGCGATCTCGTCGACATCCTACAAAAAATGTAAATCATCTCAGACATAATGGTATCAAGAACATTTTAAACAAGTTTCAACTTGGTTTCAAGTAGATCATACCTGTTTAACCATCGACAAGGTAAATCCACAACTTTGTCCAAATTCGGCGCCATTTTGTCATCCCATGTCGCTTGTTAACAATTCAGCCTTATTACTCTTCCATCCAAGCCATTTCCATTCCACTAATAATAAATTTAACCCTTTATAACAGGAGGAAACTAAAAATCTAAACAAAATATAAGAAATACGCCATTTTATCACCATGTAAAATTTTGCTCACGAGTCTTTCAAAACATTCCGTACAAATATCGCGTGACAAAGTAACAGGGACGTGACAGGAGGGGGTGAATTATTTCACGAAGATAGAAGGCTGCGGTGAAATAGACTAAAAGCTAAATGCAATCATACAAATGTTTATTTTATTTCTTGTAGCGACAAATATATACATATTATTATTTATTAATATGAAAAAGTCATACAAATTAAATGTTGATTGTTGGCTTTTACGGTTTTACCATACTGTGTGGGCTTTCCTTTCATTTTTTAAGTCTCTACCCCCCCTGTCACGTCCCTGTTGCTAAACCACGCGAGATTTGTACGGAATGTTTCGAAGGACTCGTAAACAACATTTTAGAGGGTGATAAAATGGCGTATTTCTTGTATTTTGTTTAGATTTTTTAGTTTCCTCCTGTTATAAAGGGTTAAATGTATTATTAGTGGAATGGAAATGGCTTGGATGGAAGAGTAACAAGGCTGAATTGTTAACAAGCGACATGGGATGACAAAATGGCGCCGAATTTGGACAAAGTTGTGGATTTACCTTGTCGATGGTTAAACAGGTATGATCTACTTGAAACCAAGTTGAAACTTGTTTAAAATGTTCTTGATACCATTATGTCTGAGATGATTTACATTTTTTGTAGGATGTCGACGAGATCGCCGATAAACAGCGGAGTAAAGTAGAGAACTTGGCCAAATACGTCCATTTGCAGGAGGTAGGCACATTTCAAATTATTATTTCGGTCAGAAAATATTTACTATTTTACACCAAACCAGTGATAATATATTTAAATAAGTACCATTTATGTTTCTATCAAAAAGATTTAGGGAAAAAGGTAATGTAAGTCCACTGCTGTTTATCTGAATTTGCAAGCCACAAATTGACATTTAACTATGATTATTGCATGGCCATTTTCTTGTGAAATATTAGTGCTAGGCATTTCACACATACCAATGACCACCCCCAAAAGTACCATCTCTGAACCATATAAGCACCTCAGAATAGCCAAAGCTTTTATGGTTTGGTAGATAGCAGTATGGCGAAAGCGTCGTTTTTGGGTGTGGTCAGTTTCGGACATTTCGCCCCGGATTGGGGTTCGGGCAGCATTACCATGTTGACCGTCATGGTCAACTTACCCTAAAACAGTTGAGATTATCTGTCCTAAATGAAATGCATACAAACTCATATACAGGTCCTAGACTACTAGTAAACACACATAAACTGGCTACATTTGAATATGAATCGTATACAACAAATCGTAGCATGTAAACGTAGCTTAACTCGCTTTGGCCCCACATTCCCCAGTGGCCGGAGAAGGACAAAACGGTGAAAATGAGGTGAATATCCACGTTATGCCCTGGGTGTCCCCAAGGCGGGGGGGGGGGGCGGGGTTCAAATGACTGATGCATAAATATTTAGTAATATCAAGTGAGGAGCCCCAAAAATCCTTATATTTACCCAAAAAATCTTACTCTTACTAATAAAATTAATAAATAAATATTCGAACCATATTAAATTTCGAACAATATCAATATTACAGCTCATGAGCTCATACAACTCTCAACTGATTTAGAGATGATTTAACGGTGGTTTCTACAGAAACAATACAAATACATTATAAGCAACACTGCAACATAAGAATTACTTTACAAATGCATAAAAATAGGACAAAAAGCATACAAATGTACCTGACTTTTTCCCTTCGTAAACCAAACAAAAAATATTTAAAAAGCGTATAAATAAAACATGTGCCTTCTCCATGGTCACTGTTTCCACAATGCACCATTCAAATTTCCTTGATTTTGCATGCCTTAAATTTCCTTGAAACGGGATGTTCGATATTATCGGATCGGATCGGATTGGACGTTTATAATCCGACAATTGCTTAATGTTTAAAATCCGATCCGAAATTGTCTAATCCGAATCCGATCCGAGTTTTGATAAAGAATTCCAATCCGATCCGATCCGAAGAATTCTTTAATAAAATAAATTTCTCATTCAAGTTGAAATATTTAACCAAATAAATATATAAGCAAGAAATGCAAGAAATACAAGTCAAGAAGCTGACAAAGTGACGTCCAATTGAAATATAAAACGAATAATGCAGCGACAACTGCGATAATGCTTTGATAAAGCATGAATAATTCATTCTTGCGATAATGCGTGGATAATTAATTCATTTTATTTCGGATGTCGAAGTCCGATCCGACTACGAAAGGCTGTTAGTAAAACACGGAGCACGGAGCACACGGAGCACGGAGCACACGAAGTACGGAGCAGTAGAAAAACGAAAATCCTTTATAATAAAATACACTGTTTACTATTACAAATTTTTGTTATTATTAATAAAGATTTTTCGCGTTTTACACGTGGCATGGGGAAGTAAGAAAATCTTTTAAAAAACACATATGATGCAAAACTGCCAAAAGCCATAGTTACTCGCTGGGGTACCCTGTGCCCCGGACGAGTATAGGTTTCTGCTCGCATTTTTCTCCGGCGATAGTGGATCGTGGATCGAAGATCGATAGCCACAAAATAGAATATTAATGAGCTACCTAATTTTTACCCAAATTATCCATAAAGCTCCCTCGGCTCCTGCCAATTTTTACCCACATTATCCATAAATAACCCTGCATTTTGAGAAAAATTCGGGAAAATTGAACAATTTTACAAGGAATTTCGACATGGAAACAGCAACCTTCGCAAATCGCAAGTTTAATACGTCAACCTCGTTCACGAGGTTGAAGTTACGTTTGGCTGCGCTGCTTTATATTTTGAGAAGAAAGCGACACCGTTCCATACGATTCAGCGTAAGAAATTTTACTTACGGATGTTAAGTGTATTACTAAACATCAGTATTCTAGCGATTTATTGCCTTTGAAATTCATGCGAAATTGTATTGTTGATAAATAGCTCGCAGTACGTATTGAGGATAAAAATACCACCGTTCGATTCAGCGTTAGAAATTGTACTAATTACGGATGTCAAATGTACAGTATTACTAAACAAGTCAACAGTATTCTAGCGAATATGGCCTTTGTCAGTTGAAAGCCAAGCGAAATAATTGTATTGTTGACAAGTCGCTCAAAATTATTAATGCAGTACGTTTAAATTAATTCTTGATAACTTTGATATCATTGGTTTTCTCTTTTTCGGCCGTATACCAGTGGATTCGTCTCACTTCTCTCTTCATTTTGATAGTATTTTGATCCCAAAAGCCCCCAAATATTTTATTTTGAACGTTTTCAAGATGTGGTACAGTCCGTATGTAAACAAAGGCTTTGTTTACATTTCGGTATCCCGCATCCAAAATATTGAATTTTATTCGACAACTATTTATATTTTCATGATTCTAGAGTATAATAAATTATCAAGAGACAACAATCAAGCTTTGCAAGAACATAAAATGAAATACAAACCTAAATAAACTGTTTGTAAATAAAAAGAGGGCTCCTTTGTGCACATGCGCAGATCAGACTGTGCCGCATCTTTAAAGCGCAGTTTAATCCTAGCGTACGGACCAACTGGCGGCTGACAGTCTTGATGAAATAGAATGTAGCGTACTATAAAATATAACTTTACTTGTAGGGCCTACCGCATATATTTTAGTACTGTGTTACATGTAAGCCGTTCGTGCCGGTATCGACTTTTCCGCTTATCACGCTTAGCTCGGGGAAGACCTTAAATCTTAATTGAAATAGCTGTGTATCGTATGTATCATGTACAGTAATGTGCGTATTTGTATAGCCCTAGACTCGGGTTCAAGTCCGTCTCTCAAGGGGTTGAAAATAGCGATGCACTCGAGCGGTCAAAAAAGGTGCGAAAATATGAGAGACGGACTTCAACTAACCTGAAGTTCAGGCCCGGGCGCCGGAGCCACGGGGGCAGCAGGGGCAACTGCCCCCGTTGCCCAAACAGTGCGGGGGCAGCACGGGGGCAACAGGTTGCCCTAGTTTTAAGCAAAGTTTAAGCAATCTTTGCATAAATTTTAACCAGTTGTAGTAAAATTAATGCTAAATCAGGCAATATACATCCGTACTCAATTTAAACCGGCCAATGGCTGTTTGGACGATCATATCAAACTTAGTGTTAATAAAAAGTCTACTCATATTTCGCGTGTCATATTTCCAACTTTTGCAATACAAATTTGCCGCAAAATTTGATGTTTTTTCGTTTGCGCTTCTTGTCCTCTTACATTCGTGTTTAGGTAGCTCCAGTAATGGAAAGTATATGTTCTGGGGCATATTTTTAATGCACTTTCGTTTGAAAATAATTCTTATTTCGAAGGGCACTTTTTAAATATGCGCGAATTGTCAAGATCTATACAGAAGAAACGAGCCGCGCGCGCGGCTGTCGAAGAAAACTGGCTCTAGAACGTCTGCGCAGGTCTATGCCTTAAGGTAGCGCCAGATTTTAAATTTTCGTAGAATTCTTCGTATTTTGATAGAGGGCAAGACATTGAAATGAATAGGCTGCAGCCGATGATATAGAAGGGGAATTTCTGACTCAGAGTCAATCTCGTTTCGTTGTGCACTAATGTATCAGTCAAATCCAAGCGTGCCCATCCCCCCGGGCAAACCCCGGGCTTTTGACAATTTTTGAAAATATGCAACAAATTCCCGGGGGCGGGAATAAAAAACACGTGAAAATTCCCGGCAGTAGGGCAAAAAATCAGTAGCAAATCCGCCATCCCGGGGACAGCTGGACTGTTTCGCTAAGAAGAGCAGATTATCCAATTACCTGAAAATATAAAAGAGAATACTTTCTTCGATCGGCCAAGTATATCGCCCAAGGCTACCAAGCATTGTGCGTCATACTCTAGCGCGTTTTCGTCATGCTCTAGCGCATTTATTTTTAAAGTTTGGCGTGGTTCGAATTTTAGCGTTTTATATTTGACAACTTGACTGGTTTTATACATCATGGTATTTTGGGCACGTATAAAGTAATCCAAAGAGTTTCAAATTCCCCGTCCCGGGCAAAGGTTTGAGTTCAAATGCCCAAACCCCGGGACGTGCTTTATAGGAAAATGCCCCGGGGTAGCCCGGGGGGGGGGATGGGCACGCTTGGATTTGACTGATGCATAAATAAGCAAGTGAGTTTGTAGATTTTATTTATTTTTTTTATTTATGTATTCGTTTGTACAGTAGTCTTTATTAATTGAGGTTTTGGGAAATTCTGTTTGTTTATGAGTATCTTTCTGATTTATATAACCGTGCAGTTTCTTGATTTACAAATTGTCAACAGAGTACAAGCGACAAGAAGGTCAAACGTATGCGTCTTAGTTAGCTATTATTGTCAATAACATCCTTTTGGAGAGTGGCATACGAGGTGTCACGCTTAGCAGACGCTTAGTTCAAGCATTCAAGACAAAGATCATTTCTCTTCACGCTGCTTTCAAACGTGCTAAAGGTGGAAACCCAGTCAAATGGCTTTTAAATACTTGGCAGATCTCGTCATGCAGTGTAACTACATACTGTAATGAACTTGAAACGGATAGGCTGGATTTGTTAAGATTATTATCCTTTGCGGACTTTTTGGAGCATTTGGACGAAGGCCTAGGAGTGTAGTCACTGTACTCTTCGGCAAAACGTATAAGTTCGCTTAGGTCGATTTTGCGCCATCTTGTTTACATATATTAAGTGTCATTTGCGCCTCATTCACTATGCGCGGGGCACCGGACACAAGTTGACTCAAATGTTCGTCGTAGTATTACGAAAGTTTGAAATGACCTGATATTAAATATTGTTATCATCATTGTCATCAACGAATAAAATTGTTCAAAATTAATGTCGAAGTTTGCAGACCCATAATAGTCACAAGTAATCGAGTATCCATACAGTAAAGTTTTAACAAATATTGCCGTCCAGAAAAAATGATGGCTGAGAAGCAATTGCCCTTTTGAATTGGCTGCCCCCGCCGCTTCATATTGCTTCCGGCGCCCCTGATCGTTGTATAAAACATTTTGATCGCATGTAAGCAATTATTTCTCAGCCCAGAGACATAGCCCAAAGGCCAAAGACTTAACATTAACGTGCTTGTAATTTTAAAGAGATAGATCCAGAAGGATCGATATTTGAAGGAATTATTTGTACCTTCTCAAAGTTGTAGACAAGATATGTTGTTTACGTCCAACACGCATAAGGGAAGCCTCACATATCGATTTTTTCCACGAGAAACGTCATATGTTCGTTGGGTGCAGCTGTGACGTTTCTCTGTAAACATCATGGAAAAAATTGATAGGTTTTTTCGAAAGCCTTAACATTTCGGAATCATCTTTGCAGAATATAAAAAAGAAAACAACTTGATATTATGATATAAACATACATTCTATACATTCGTAATGGCATACCTGTTCTATACGTATACATGTATTTATATTATTACGCCTTCCTTGCATTGAAAACACTCAAATTTCAAGAAAAACGCGCTAAAATTATCAATATTTCATGCAAAAAAAGTTGTTTTGAGAAACGTTGGAAATTTTGAAGTTCATGTATATTAATAAAAAAAGATATGTCAGCAGAAGATGACATATTCCTCGCGGAAGCATCGCCAATGGATATGTGAGGCTTCCCTAACATTGCGTAACTCAAAATGATTTGAGCAAAACCGGTCTTTTGTTAAAAGGAAGAATGGTTAATAGAATTGGTCCTTTTGAGTGGCATAATTGTGTATCGTCATCGATCCGTGTCGTTGAACAATGACAAAATGTCTTGTGAAATTAATGAAGATAAAATAGCAGTTTTGGGAACTTTTCGGATTTGAACTCAGCGTGTTTGAAAGTGTTAGTTCCCGTAAAAATATTTGAGATCTCGTTTTCTAGGCACTTTTCGACGTCACAACATAAGGACTATAATTATAGGTCTCATGCTATCTCAGTGAAAAATGGGCCTTCCAGAGGAGGAATCTTCGCTCGAAAGGCCAAAGTTCTGCTTATATTTCTTTAGGTAGTTAAGTTGCATCCCTCTCAATTCGCAGCTGTTACCTTGTTGCCTGGCAACGTAATGAACAGTGGATATTCGATTCTTTCAGTGAAATATAATAGCTATTATTATATGGCTTTTCAAAATTCTCTATTCTGATTGGTTGACAAGCGGTCCGTAAAAACCCATATCCGGACCGTGGTCTGTACTTTCCGTATCTGGATCGGTGTCCCGGATGTCGTTTATCTGGCGGAAATTTTTGCTTTGCAAATAGAAAAATTTTTTGCTTTTTAATTTCCAATTGTGTGTCATTAAAATTTACAAATAAAAATTTCAAACAACCAAATTGTTTTTGATTGAGCATGAATGCCTACCGTATATGGTTACCCAGTGAAACTGAAGATAGCTGATTTAATTCGCGCGAAAAGCATATGCTCACAGACTCAGTTCAGCCATATAATAAACCGATTATTGACCTCGCTTGTTCGGTCTGTACTGTGAAATATCAGTCCTCTGTTTTTTGCATGGACCTCGCTCCTTCGTCGCTCGGTCCATACTAAAAACCCTCGGTCTGATATTTCACAGTCAGTACAGACATCACGCTCGGTCAAAAAGCCGTTATTATTATGAATGGTAAAAGGATATACAGGCGGTGTAATATAGGCAGCGTTTACACTGTACCGTTTTCGTAGCGTTCTCGTATTGTTCTTAATCCTCAAGGGGACGCAAGACAATAGTCTAGTTCTCTCGAACAATACGAGAACGCTACGAAAACGGTACAGTGTAAACGCTGCCATAGATATGAGTGCAGTTTGGAAGACAATATGCACGCCCACGAATGAGTTTTTCAAAGCGACCAAAGTGCACGAGGCCGAAGGACGAGGGAAATTTAATTTGTTAGTATCTTTGAAAATCTCAAAAATGGAAAACCTTTACACTGGCAGAAGCAAATTCATACTCAAAATAAGTGACCGTTTTTATTAAATAATCGCTCAATTGAATGGCACAACATCATTAAACTGACAGGTTTTCCCAAATATATCAGGGCGTCTCAATGTAAAACCTGCGAGTTCATAGATTCCTCTACTACGACCATTCTGGCACCAAAATCTAAGGGGTGGGGGCATTTAAGTACCATATCAAGTATCATTTCACGTGCACGTCCCTAGTAATAATAATAATAATAATAATAATAATAATAATAATGATTTAATAGCATTTCCACATAGTAGCTGCATGTTCTATGCTACAAGTCAAGAGCCTGTGAACGAGGTTGGCTACAAGTGAGACAACTCAATAGGTATATTCTACAAATATTTCAACTCTTTTATAATATAAATGGAGTTCAATAATCTTTTTAAACTTACACAATTACTTTTCATATTTTTCTACGTTGCTTGAGCTTGAGGTAACGCTTTTGAAACCACATAGTTTTCGACGATTATTTTTAGGCAATTAATTTACATGCAGTTTATCGACAACTAAATATTTTTGTTTCAAGAACATGAAAACACTTCGTTTACATTGAAGAAAAACGAAACCCAACGAAGAAAGAACTATCATTTTGTAATCTTATCAGATATTAGCAAAACAGTTACGTTCAGAGCATGCAAAAATGTTGTATGAGTAAATTATATTTACGCGAAACTACTTTGTTTTTACAAGGCTGCACGATTTTCACCGTTTTGTAACTGCAGATTTGCTTTGACAGTTTGTGCCTTCAAGGAACTCAAAATCTACCCCCATTCCCCAAACTACAAATTAGACAACAAGACAAAACGTTTTGACGATCTAAACGTAATTTTAGCTTTGTAATATGTTTATACTTTGTAGTTTGCACTCCTGGCTAAAATTCAAAATGGCGCATTCAAAAGGGCACACACGGTGAAAAAGTGGAGACATGGTTCGTCATCAGCGCGCATTCTGTGTTTATTATTTCTATGGGTGGAGCCCATTGAGGCACAAAATATCATTCGACTACCCATTGTAGTACCTAGAGCCCACTAAGGCACAAAATAACAGTGATCTGCCCATTGTGGTCAAGCCCATTACAATGAGCAGATCGATATTATTTCGTGTCTCGGTAGAGCGCTAGTCCATTAAAGCACAAAATAACATTTGACTACCCATTATGGTACAGCCCATTGACTCATTGAGGCACAAAATGACACTCGACTTCCCATTGTGGTGGAGCCCATTGAAGCACTAAATAACATTCAACTATACCTATTGTGGTAGAACCTATTGAGGCAAAACGTATCACTGATGTGCCCACTGTAACAGAGCACAATAGGCAATTCCAGCATTTAATGTATGCATGCAGGGTGTGATGGGAAGTAAGGTATCATATTGCTGATTATGCTGAAAAATGTCAATAAAAACTGCCGAAACAACCGAAATATTTCAATATTTTCAAGTATAAGCTATCACTCCGAGTTTACATGCACGGCCACTGTTTTTATTTTTTCAGCATAATCAGCAATTGATAATACCGTACTCCCCCCCCCCTCCCCTACACGCATAAACTAACTGCTGGAATTGCCTATTCTGTGATGCTTAATATCTCATGCTACCAATTATTCTTTTCTACAGTTTTCCAATTCTGACGGATGTGAATGGTGCCATGTTAACTGTTGGGTGAAATGCGTTACCCAAATCAGTCCCAATGAGTTATCCAAATCAGTACCCTTCACCCTTGATGATGAATTACGCCAGACCGCCCAGGCGTTGACAGGTGCATGATTACGATTCATCCAAGTTTGTTTGTCCCTTCCTTAACAATGTTACCCATAAAACCACTCAACTAAATAAGATACCTGTCAGAATTACTCCACGCACAAGACAGCACAATCATATAAAATATCTTAGGCATTGCAGCACTTTGAGACCTATACAAGTAAATAAAACTGCCCCGAGTCAACCACGCTTAATTCCATGTTGCTCAGTGTTGAACGCCAAATCTATTGCTAAACCTCATACTTCTCCTGCTTTGTGCGCAGACATTAAGTGCAATTACATAGATGTTTGTTGTATAACCGAAACATGGCTCAAACCGACTATACCTAGCTCCCACCTTTGTCCTCCCAATTATTCCATCATTAGAAAGGATAGAACAAACTGTCGAGGAGGAGGTGTCGCGATCTTATGCAGGAATGATTGGAGAATTCAGCTACTACCTAATTTGGATAATCCATTCGAATGTTTATGGACAAAAATTATTACACAAAACTCTGAATTCTTTGTTTACCACCCACCTGACTATGAGTATAATGAGCAAGACCTTATCGAATTCCTTATTGACTCGTGCGAACAACTATTGTTATCTAAACCGAATTCAAATATAATAATTGTTGGTGACATTAACAATTTAAATATTCGATCTGTTTTTAATCAACTTCCATTTACCCAACTCGTTAAGACCCCTACGAGAGGACTAAAAATATTAGATATCTTTATTACAAATGTCCCAAACTATTGGAAATCTGTTAAAGTTGTAAAAAGCTTGGTGAGATCAGACCATGATATGGTTATCACATACCCCCGAAACATAGTTAAAGCAATAAGGACAAATTCCTATTTTAGAGATTTGAGACAACATCATCAATTGAATATGCTTCGTGAACTTGAATCTAATGATTGGAACACGATAATTATGAATAGTCATAACCTAGATGAGATAACCCTAAAATTTTATGAAATAATATGGCCAAAATTAGATAAGAGCTTCCCATTAATTAAGGTCAGAACGTCATCTCGCGACCCTCCGTTCACGTCCCCTCTTGTGAACCACCTTCCGAATCAAAGGAAAAGAGCCATACAAAACGGAAATACTGAAGCAAATACACGATTGCAAGAAGAAATCAACAAGTTAATTCGGGAAAATCAATTAAGTGAAGTCAAACAGGAGTTTGGCAACCTGAAAACTGGATCGAAAAGTTGGTGGTCTAACGTAAATAGCATTACCTCGAGAAAAAATAAATTAGATGTATCTGTAAGTGCTTCTCTTAACCCTCGTGAAAATGACAAATATTTTCAAAGTGTGAATAGGGATCCAAATTATACGACTCCCGAGCCTCTTCAAATCTCCGAAGGAACAAGAATCCCTTCGTTGTCATTTCATGAAGTTCAACATCTTTTACTGAATCAAAAACGCTCTTCATCGGGTCCGGACAATCCGCCATATTGGTTTTGGAAATCGTTTGCTATTGAATTAGCTCCTATTGTCACAGAAATTTTTAACATGTCACTAAAAACCAGCAAGTACCTCAGAAATGGAAATCCGCTAATTTATTACCATTCCCTAAAGAATCACCATTAAATTCGTGCAACCAGTTAAGACCAATCTCTTGACGAACATCATCACGAGACTATTCGAGAAGTGCTTGTATAAATCTAAAATCGCAAAAATCGCACCTATCACAAGAAATAACATTGGTCCTGACCAATTTGCTTATAAAAAGGGTCACAACTCGACTATAGCCCTGATTAAATCCCAACATCAATGGCTAGAGTGGCTGGATAAAAACGCTAATTATGTTAGAGTGCTGTTTTTCGATTTCAGGAAAGCATTTGACAGTGTGCCCCACGATCTTTTGTTTGAAAAAGTTAAAAAGGTGAACTGGATAGTTAGCTTTCTAGAAAATAGAATACAAAGAGTAATGGTTGATGGAATTGTTACAGAATATTTATATATTAATCGTAGTGTTCCTCAAGGTGCCGTTTTAGGCCCAGTTCTTTTCTCAATAATGGTCGATGATATTAAAACTGCTGATCCTAGTAATTCGTTAATAAAATTTGCTGACGATTTGACGTTAGGAGTGCCTGGCAACAAAAGTGGTGACACATCTCGATCTGAAGCTGCCTGTTTACAAGATTGGGCGGAAAACTATAGAATGCCCTTAAATTAACTTGAAAAAAACGTACGAAATGGTTGTTCGCAGACACACCTCTGTAGTTTTGCCTGAGCTTATCCCTTCAATTAAGTGAAAAACATGGCTAAAGCTTTTAGGAGTTACTCTACAAGATAATCCGTGGCGCAACTGGGATTTGCACTTCGAATAAATGCTCAAAAAAGCAAGTGGAAGAATGTACATTATGAGAGTTTGCAAATACTATGGACTATCAATTAAACAATTAGATCTGCTGTTTGATAGTTTAATTATGTCTAATTCACTTTTGCTATTGAGCTGTGGGGTTGTGCATATGACGGTAAATATTTGAACCAAATAGATAAATTCATTAAACGTGCACATAAGAATGGTTATATATCAAAACGAACACACATTAAAGAAATACGTGATAAGAGAGATAAGAAACTGTGGAACAAAATAACATCAACTGAGGACAATGCATTGCCTGAACTGCTGCAGCCGAAAAAAAGAAGTAGGTTACTTAGGCCTAGAGTGCATGAGTATGAACTCCCCCTAGTGAGAACAGAAAGATTCAAAAGGTTGTTTATCAATCGTTGTCTGTATAACTTTGTTTAGACTTTAATATATTTAAAACTTTTTAAAACTTTTTACCCTTCTTAACTTACATTGTAAATATAACTATCTAGATCAATTGCCTTTCGATTGAAAACTCAGACGGATGTATCTGAGTATTTTACTAAAGACTATTATTATAAATTGTTGTTACAGTCAAAATATAATATGGATATATTACATCACATGTAATAGGATAAGTGGGAGCTTCTGGATTAACAGAGATGTATTCCTATTAAAACAAGATTTCCTTTTAAAACAAGAATGCTGATTTACAAGATTGTATCGATATACTCCATCTGCCATGTATTATTAAATTACCGTACTTTTTTCCAAACTACCATATGGATGTCAGGAACATTGTATGCCATGATATTACAAACCTGTATATGTACAGCAACCTAACAAGTCATTGAACAATAATGATGGCAATAAGGCAATTTAAATAAATGAAGTTGATTGGTATAATCAATCCCCATGGAGTTGGCCGGTAAGGCAGCACTTGCCTTGCGTTGGTAACTTCTAGTATACATTTATCCTAGTTTGTTGAGGAACAAACTTTTTTATTCTGCGCAAGCTTGTTAACAAGTTGTGACAATGCTGTGCCAACATTTATATACATAAATTTTCAAATTCTACTGATTGATCAACTATAAATTGACATTATATACCACTGGTTGTGAACGTTAGTGTTCAGCGATAATAAAGTTTGAATCTAAAATCTGCGAATGGAAAAAGTCAATCGAAAAGCGCTCTTAGTGATATAAAATAAACTCCAGTTTCAAAGGTGATGCAAAATGAATTACTATAAGCACCAAAAATCGTTTCGCGTTTGACTTTCTCACTATTTAGAAAACAATGAGTTCGTGTATTGGCCGTTTAGATTTAGCGATGTCTATATTAGAAACACTTAACGGGTTAACGATACTATTGGTAACATCGTATATGGACTTAAAATCGTTTCGACCGACTCGATCGTATTTAGCAAACGTCGTGTATTTCGCGGCCACGTGACAACACAATCAGCTTTGAAATTTAAACTGTTTGTAAATTGAAACTTAGCAATGTCGATATGAAATATTTAACGAAGTATTAGAAATTAACATCATAATTATTTATCTATAAACTCTAAATACATGCAGTTTCGGCCGACTTAGAATTTGGCAAGCGTCATATATTTCGCGCCTGCACGCGCGAAATTTCTGACCCGTCACGCTTGGTCAATGATCACAGAGGTCATGCAGGAATTTCGCTTGACACCGGAACAGACCAACTGAAATATGATACTGTATTTCTTCCATGAGCTTGCCGATCATTTGCTTTGAGATATTGAAAGCTGTATCTAAGTTTTCTAAGAGAAATATTGCGTATACATCAAGGTTCAATATATCTGACTTTTAATTGTTACAAAACAATGCCAGTTTGAAAACGTGATTATTGATTACTGGGCAATAGCGTGGTTATAAAGTTGCCAGATGGTCAGATTTATTTTACATGGACATATATTATACTGTACATGATGTATGATGATGAAATAGTTTATAAAGGAATTTATCGTTCCACAGTCTAAATACGCGTATATTCTCAGGCGAGATTGCAGAATTTTAAATCGTTATGCAAACTTTGTGTATATCTTGGACGCCAAAAGTTCATTGAAAGGTAAGAAGTGAATAAATTCATGTTTTATTCGACTAATTCGAGGTTTTATTGTGATTTTACCACTTCCTGCTGTGTCATTACAATGCGTGCAAGTTTATACGTCATCGCACTAGTGTTGTTCTGTGCGGGCACGCTTGAAATTAATTCGTCAAGCCTGATGTATGCGAAGAAATGTACAATAACAACGCCAAAAGCAGGCAAGGAGTAGAGAGGGCGATTAGCTTTAAACAGATAATCAATAGCTATATAAAGCACTATTGACAGTATTGTGTTTCTAAGAATTCGTGTTTGCTTTCGCTTTTTGCATCAGTGCATGTTGGTGCATGAAATGTTAGCAAACTGCATGACTTATGACTATAAGCCAGGGAAATTTGGTGTCTGTAGGAGTATAGCTATTATATTAGCGAAAATAAGCTGCGGTTTAAATAACTCTTTTTTTAGCGAAGTTGGAAATAATCTGGAATTAACGCCTAACGTGTTTTTAAGACAAAATTTTAGTTCTCAGTCAGTTATATGTGGATGGAATTTTAGCTTTTTTATAAACCACTTCTGATATCGTATTGCGACCATGGACCACGGGGCAACAGGACAGGTCCGTCAGGTGCGCTGTTGTTAAATAAAAAGAAAGAAACAGACGTATTATACTTACTCATAAAATATTTGAATTATTCAAAACGTGATTGAATAGATCAGAATGTTCGATTTTTCAATCTAGTTTTTGAATAATTCAAATATTTTATGAGTAAGTATAATATATCTGTTTCTTTCTTTTTATTTAACACAGCGCACCTGACGGACCTGTCCTATTGCCCCGTGGTCCATGGTCGCAATACGATATCTGAAGTGATTGAAACGTCTTGTTTCGGTGTACAGCCGTTACTCTCGACGAAACACGCGAGAGAACGTCTGCGAGTTGGATGTATAATCCTTGTTTAGGTAACGTGGATAGTTCCCAGATTTGGGGACCGGCCTCTGATTGGACAGTGCTTTATTTGAATAATTTATGACAAATGAAGCTATTTCATTGGTTAATTGATAATTAGCATGCGGTTTAAAATAACAACACAAAAATTTTAAAATTCCAGATCAAGAATCAAGATTTCCTTCGGGGCATATACAAAGGTTTGAAAGACTTCTTGAAAGATAATCTGTTGAGTGTTGAGTTTAATTTTGTGCTGTATCGAAGCTAAGAAAATCAAGATATAATTCTTGTGTTTGGACACTCAGCGAACAATGCTGACAAATATATAAAATACAACAAATTATCGGACGGAAATTGACAATTTATAATTGACAATTTAATAAATTGACAATCTGTTTATATGTCCCGACCCCTCGCGATAAAGCATTTTGTTTACATGTAATGTGTTTAACTTCGTCTTACTTGGACAGTTAACTTTTAATTACTTTAAAATGCACCTTTTGAATAACCAGTTGTGTTTATATATGTTTTTATGTTTTTACTTTGTCTTTGTATACAAATGTACGCCATATATATGTACGCCAAGAACTGAACTTGTACACCGGACTTGCCGGCATGAAACCGCATGCTAATTATCAATGAAAACCAATGAAATAGCTTCATTTGTCATAAATTATTCAAATAAAGCAGTGTCCAATCAGAGGCCGGTCCCCGAATCAGGGAACTATCCACGTGACCTGAACAAGGATTATGCATCCAACTCACAGACGTTCTCTCGCGCGTTTCGTCGAGAGTAACGGCTGTACACAGGCTATACGTAATTAGTTGAAAACTGACTCGACTTAAAAAGGCTCGAAAAGGCGAAAAACAAACTCGGCCAAAATGTCAACATTTAAACGGAAAAACTCTTTAAAATGATAGCTAAATACTTGAACTCGTACTTAAAACAAGCACGCACTAAAGAGGTTGAGAAAATAGGGGTAAATAGCTACAAAGTATTGTTGAATTTCAACGATTCTGCTTGGAATATTAACAAACATTAATTGTGCATATATTTTAAAAAATCGCCTGTCACTTTCATGTTCAAAACAACGAGCAAAGTTTTACCGCATGTGTCAGCAGTTTAATTCCAAGAGTCTTTGTTTGTGTGTAATCCAGAATCAAAATGAGGCCATTTTGATAAGCTTTTTTCCTTTAAATGCAGTTTTTAATACTTAAAAACGGCCATCGACTCTCGCGCCCTTCGCCGCTTGTTGCTACTAGTAGGCTATCACTAATAGCCTACTAGTAGCGTAGCCAATCAGAACGCACGATACATGATAGCCTACTAGCAGTTTTTTACTAATTGTTAAATAGTCCTAATAGTCTTCGAAATATTTACTCGCCCCAATCTACATGCCGGAGAGGGGGGGGGGGGCAATGCCGTGCGTCATGTATATTGGGTAACCTCGTTCCCATGCTATTCCCTTTTAGTATAAACCTACTAGTAGGTTATCACATTTCGTGCCTTCTGATTGGCTACGCTACTAGTAGGCTATTAGTGATAGCCTACTAATAGAAAATTCAAAATGGCGGAAAATTCGCATTTTGCACTTTTGCCGAAGTGTCTGATGATTTTTTTGGACGACTTGTTGAACAATTCTGTACTAAAAAACCCGAAAAAGCAACAAAAATATGGAATGGCAATTTGTAAGGGTAAGAAAATAGACAAAATAACATACACTCAATGAAATTTTAAAATTAAAACTGAATTTTGTAAAACAATTCACGCGAACAAAAACTAAAATATTTGTTTACCTTTAATGGTTTTATAATGTTTTTTGTATTTTTGTATTGTGTTTGCAGCCTAGTTGTAAATTAATGTTAAAGTTTATACTAAAACAATTAGACAACTTGGCCTCGTTGTCTATGAGCAAATAGTCAACTCGGCTTCGCCTCGTTAACTATTCGCTCATAGACAACTCGGCCTCGTTGTCTAATTGTTAAGTAGATTGGAGTCAGTAAATATGTGGAATTTATTTTGAAGATTATAGGACTATTCACGTACGAAGTTTCGAACATTCCGATCTTTTGAACATTCAAATATCTTATGAGTCGTATAATTATACTGTTTAACAGCAGTGCACCAGTCCTATTACCCGTGAGCGAACGCATGGATGTCGGTATTGTATTTGTATTCTTACTATTCTCATTGTGACGATTTTATTTTCAGAATGGGTGAGGGATGAATAGAAATTTGCTGTATCGGTCCAGGGGCTTTCTCAGGAATTTGTCAGTAGGGGGCGGGGGCAACTAAAAATGGGGTTGGTGGGTATGGTTTAGTGGAAGGGCCACCATGGGGGCTTTGACCCTCCCTATATCTGTGCACTAATTACCTGCTTAACCTTTATAGCTATACTTGTATGTTCCTGAACTGATATCTAATGAAAACTGAATGACCTGACTTTTATTTACACTGGTTTGAAACAAGAGAACGACACACTTGGTCATTGGGATATTCACAAAAGTGATACAGGTACAGTACTGTACGGCCATATATATAATTATATATACATATACATTTATAAATGGCATGATTACTATTCAAAATGTTGAAACAAAAATTAAATTATTCAGGATTTCTATTATATTATATATTTTCAATTTTATGGTACATTGATAAGCCGTCTACATTGCACAATCATTTTAGCTAATAGTTTAATTATTTATAATTATATTAAATTTTATAATTTAATGTACAGGTTTTTTCCGGACTAACATAAGCATAGTCAAAAAAAATTTTCCGGACTAACATAGGCATATTGAACATTTTTCGACCAAGATAAGCAAGGCTTCCAATTTTTTACCGCAAACGTAACAAAAGCTTTACATTTAAAATTGTTAAAATTGCCAACAATTTCATAACTTTCAGCACCTTCGATCACCTTCGATCTTCATCCCAAACTTTGACCAAATTTTTCCGAGGTTTACTTTCAATTTTAAGCAAATATCAGTTCCATTTTAATTAACTTTGGGCAAATACCTTTTCCATTTTGACCAACTTTGACCAACGTTTGAATTATTGGGTGGGTGTTACACCCCCCCCCCCTGTAGCGACGTTCCTGGTGGGCAGTAATTTAAAGTGGTTACTTAGTTCTATATAGGCCTTACCTTTGGTGGGCAGCAATGTTCGTTAAAAAGTTTCTCTGCGGATACTTGTAGCCAATGTAGTTAGACAATTTCGGCGTTGATAGGAACAATTTTATTCTTGCATGGGGCTAAATAAAGATTAAGATGTATTGTTACAAACGTTGGCTCATGTTTGTGTTTGCTACTCCTAAATCGTACTCGAAATCCATTCTCTGTCAGGTTGTACTCTTTAACCAGGCTTCCTTCAACTCTATATAATCTACTGCGGCTGTTTCTGACATCCTAGAGTAAACATCTAGCGTCTTACATGTCAAGTAAATGTTAGTATGTCAGGACTTAATTAATAAGAGCAATTAGCTTTTACCGGACATTGAATGACGTTTACGCGTTGATTGATAAATAACATGTATGTAGCGCACATGTGTGGCGCAATATCAGAAAAGGTTTACAGTCAGCGAAGGATTTAGAAGATATAACGAAGTCAGATATATAATTTGAGTACTAAGTGTTTTATACACTATTAAATAAAGACGTTTGGAGTTAATTCCTGTGTTATTGGCATCAAAGAACCTAACAACGGTAACATTTTGGCGACCCCGGCAGGATGCCAGATCAGGATATATTATGACTGTGGAAATGATTGAAAATATAGCAGCCGAGAAGCAAGTTTACCCCGCTTCAACCGAGGTGAGATCGTTCTAAATTGTTAAATTCACGTAGAAGAAGGTATCATAGAAATGATTATGTTGTGAACGTTTTCCCGTGGCTTCTATATATTGGCGACTAAACAAAATATGTTGAAATTTGAACTTTGTATTTAATGCGTCATATTTCACTTTGACTGTATTATTGGCGAAGGAACAACTCGAAGCGTTGCAGTTTGAGTTAGAGTCCCTTCTTTATACGAAAAATGAGACTGAGTTAGAAAATTTCGCGGCTTCTGTACAGATAGACGGGGATATAGCGGGTAAAAGTAAAATAGCAATAACAAAGCTCATTCAAAAATATATCGAGAAACAAATTTCCGAAGAGGGCGAGATGCAGGCTAAACTTGAATGGTTTCGTAAAGCTATTGATTCTTTAAAACCAAAGCCCCAAACAAACAGTGAATCAGAACTTGCCCTTAGTGAATTACAGAAACAGATCGATAAGTTGAAAGAAAAACAACAAGCCGAACTACAAAGCATGATGGAAAAATTATCGCAAGCGAAAATAGACGCACAGGAAACCCAAGTAGAATGGGGGGAAAACGGGTAGTAATTCGGACAATATTGTAACTGTAGAGAGTTCCGGAGCTAAAAAGTCCCCGACAAACGCGCATTATTTACGGCGTGAGTTCAAAATCGCAGGACAGATTGGTGAACCAGGTCAAACTGATAAACTCACGTTCGTATCACTAACCCACCAGATTGATTCTGGTGTAAAACGCAAATATAGCGAACATGAAATTGTCGACGCCGTAATTCGAGCCATTTTGCTGCATAGTAGTCTGCGAAGCTACGTCGAGACCCTGCATGATGTGTCCCTGCCTAAACTGAGGAAAATCCTGCGCGTGCATTATAGGGAAAAATCTGCGTCGGAATTATATCAACAGCTGGCGACTATTTTTCAGCACCCAAGGTAAGCGCTCAGCAATTCCTTCTTCGCTCCCTTGACCTGCGCAACAAAGTTGGTTTCGCTAGCAAGGAATCCGACTGCGAAGTTCGTTATGACGAGTCTTTAATCCACAAGACTTTCATCAAATCGTTTGAGACGGGTCTTCGAGACGATGTTCTCGCTGCCAGTTTACGACAAATACTTCGTTCACCCACGTTAACGGATGAAGATCTGATGAGACCTGTGAACGAGCTTGCATCCGATCACGCGGAAAGACAGAGCAAACTGTCCTCGGAAAGACGATTTGCGAAAGTCAACTCGTGCGAAGTAGAGCCGGCTGAAGCGACCACAAAGAAAGATATGGACGCGAACAAGCAAATTTTGGCGGAAATACGCGAGATAAGATCGGAAGTCGAAAGCCTAAAACGCCAGCAAGCCTGTCAAAATAGCGGGAATGGGAAAGAGGACCGGAGAGGATCGTACACAAGTCGGGGGCCGACGAAGTCATCGCGACATCGCGGAAGAGGCTGTGAAGCGTGCAAAAAACGCGGACTCGGTGACAGCTGTAGACACTGTTTCGCCTGTGGAGAATACGGTCACATAGCTTCTGAATGCGAAAAGAACAACCCGGAACCCAGGGAAACGAGAGACGGCTATCCCGAACATGGGACAGGGTTTAGCCGAAGAAACGAAAGCGTCCCATCTGTGCAACGGTTGCGGTAAACGTCTAGAACAGTACAAGGTTTTGTGGCGTTGTTCATGTTGCAAACTCGTGGTTTATTGTGGTAAAGACTGCCAGAAAGCACACTGGCCAGAACATAAAATATTATGCAACGCCATAAAACACGAAATTGAACAGAAAACCCCACCACAAATGACACAAGTTCAGGTATCTTCGTTAGTCATCTAACACCTAAGCAACACGCAAAGGTAATCAGCCTGGTAGGAAGACGATGTGCAATAAAGGCAAGACTGAATGAGAAAGTGGTTCAGATTCTGTGGGACACAGGCGCCCAGGTATCCATGATCTCAACGAGCTTTATTAGAGAGCACTTTCCAAACGTGTTGATTCGTGATGTAGGTGATCTGCTGGACGGCGATCTTAACCTAACCGCAGCCAATGGTAGCGACATACCATACAGAGGGTGGGTGGAGTTGGATCTGCAAATTGCAGATTCAGAACACGTTCTTTCGGTGCCTTTCTTAGTTACCAATGAGAAAGTGGGAGTTCCGTTGGTGGGTTTCAACCTTATAGAACATTTAATCAAATTTAATAAACTGAACGGTGATGAAATAGCTGCAGCTTTCGTTAGAATAAATGCTTGTGACGCGACAGCCCTGGTGAATTTAGTGAACAGTGCAAACCATGATGAACTGTGCGTTGTAAAGACTTGCAAGAAAGATGTTGTCGTACCTCGTGGACACGGGTCCTCTAGATAAACGGACACCGGTTTTGTTTGAATCGGACGAGAACCCCACCTGGCCAAGCGGTCTCCAAGTTTCCAACACTCTGTTGACTGCAAATGTAGGGAAATCTAGTAGGGTTGAAATAGAGGTAGACAATACCACCAAACATGACATTACTTTAAAGAACAGGACAGTTTTAGGCCGCTTACAACTGGTGCAGTCAGTTACTCCGATCGAAGTAAAGCTAAAGACAGAACACACTCGTGGGGCAGATAAGTCGAATCCAAACGGAACAGATAGTTCGCAGTCAGGCCCAACCAGTCAGTTTTCGCACGACGAAGCAAGCGAACCGTTCACTTTACCCTCTCACTTAAAGAATGTTGATATGAGTACCCTAAACGAAGAGCAGAGAAAATTAGCCACAAAACTTCTGATCGAACAGACGGATGTTTTTTCGAGAAACGATGACGAAATCGGTTGCATTCCAGACCTCCAGATGAATATTAATTTGAAGGACAAAACACCTGTCCAGAAAAATTATGTTGCTGTACCAAAACCACTATACCCAGAGGTCAAAGCGTATATAGAGGACTTACTAAATCGAAGCTTTATTCGCAAGTCTACCTCCTCTTACAGCTCTCCAGTCGTGTGTGTTAGAAAAAAAGGCCAAAGCTTACGACTATGCGTGGACTACCGCGAGTTAAACAAGAAAACCCACGCAGATCGGCATCCAATACCTAGGATCCAGGAAACGTTAGACAATTTAGGAGGCAACTTGTGGTTTTCCGTGCTCGACCAAGGCAAAGCATACCATCAAGGAGTCCTAACCCCTGAAAGTCAGCCTCTTACTGCTTTCATAACGCCGTGGGGACTCTACGAATGGGTTAGGATCCCATTTGGCCTGTCCAATGCACCCGCCTCGTTCCAACGTTTTATGGAAACGTGCCTTGGTGAACTAAGAGACGAAATATGCGTACCATATCTCGACGATATTATCGTATTCAGTGCCACGTTTGACGAGCACATTTCACACCTCCGAAAGGTTCTACAGCGGCTTAAAGAACATGGCGTAAAATTGAAACCAAAAAAATGTTCAATGTTCAAACGAGAGGTCTTATTCCTTGGACGAATTGTTTCTGCAGAAGGCTATACATTGGACCCGTCAACAGTTGCTCCAGTCCTCCGATTAAAAGCGACTCTCCCCAAAACAGTGAAAGATGTCCGAAAGCTAATGGGATTCCTGAATTATTACAGACGATACATAGAGAATTTCTCTAGCAACGCTAAACCCATTTATGACCTGCTTAAGTCCGATGATGATAACGACAACAAGGTAAAGGCAAAGGGAAAACGTGGTGTTCAGCCGCCCCCAAATCAGCCGATAACATGGACAACTGTTCACCAGTCCGCTCTAGAGAAGCTTATCGGGTGCCTTATAAACCTACCATTAATGGCATATCCAGAGCCTAATAGCCCCTACGTCCTACACACGGACGCTTCCGAAAGTGGGTTGGGCGCGGTACTGTACCAAAAACAAAACCGAAAACTACGTGTCATCGCTTACGGTTCTCGGACATTAACAGCAGCAGAAAAGAACTACCACCTTCACTCCGGAAAACTGGAATTCCTAGCTATGAAATGGGCAGTTTTGGGATTACCTCTACTACGCGCCAAGTTTTGTTGTGTTTACGGATAACAACCCTTTGACGTACGTCTTATCGACCGCCAAACTTAACGCAACAGGACTACGGTGGGTAGGGGAGGTAGCGGAGTTCAATTTTACCATCCGTTATCGGCCAGGAAAATCAAACGCCGACGCTGACACGCTCTCTCGAACATCAAGCGATATGAATGAGTATATGAAATCGTGTACTCAGAAGACCAGCCAAGACGAGTTACGGACCATACTCATACTGTACAACTCCAAGAAAAGGGACAAGTAAACTGGGTATCTGCGCTCACCGACGAACCGGACGTCCTGAGTGCCGACGCGGCAATACAGCCCGATAACAACAGATTAACATTCGAAACAACCGACATCCAAAAGGCCCAATTGGAAGATACTGTCATTGGGAAAGTCTACTCTCTCATTCAAACGGATAAGCGACCAACAGCGAACCAACAAGCGAGAGAATCACCCGATACCAGATTGCTTCTTCACGAATGGCAAAAATTGTGTATCGATGCAAAGGGGTATTAAGAAGGAAAAGTAATGCGTACGACCAGATAGTTCTTCCCAGGAAGTACCACTCGTTGGTTCTGAAAGAACTTCACGACAAAATGGGCCATATTGGATCTGATAGAGTCTTACATCTCGCGAGAGACCGTTTCTACTGGCCTCGAATGCAAAGAGATATAGAACACTACGTGAAGAACCAATGTCGATGTGTTAAACAGAAACCTCCCCGATTAAAGAACAGAGCCCCGTTACAGCCGATTATAACCTCTTCACCATTCGAGTTAATATCTATTGACTTTGTCCACCTAGAGCAATCAAGTGGAGGTTTCGAGTACATCCTTGTAATCGTCGACCATTTTACGCGATATGCACAGGCATACCCAACCCGGAACAAAGCGGGAAGGACAGTGGCTGAGAAACTGTTTAATGATTTTGTGTTACGTTTCGGGTTCCCTGCGAAAATCCACCACGATCAAGGCGGAGAGTTTGAAAACCAACTCCTCTCTCGGCTTGAACAACTTTCGGGTGTCAAACATTCCCGCACTACACCGTACCATCCACAGGGTAATGGGCAAGTCGAACGTTTCAACAGGACACTGCTCGACATGCTAAGAACACTCCCGGAAAACGAAAAATCTCGTTGGAAAGATCACGTAAACAAAGTAGTACACGCCTATAATTGTACTAGAAATGATTCAACTGGATATTCACCATTCTTCCTTCTTTTCGGGCGTCATCCACGTCTACCTTTCAGTCAGCGAAGGATTTAGAAGATATAACGAAGTCAGATATATAATTTGAGTACTAAGTGTTTTATACACTATTAAATAAAGACGTTTGGAGTTAATTCCTGTGCTATTGGCATCAAAGAACCTAACAACGGTAACGTAAACACGCAGCGACGTCGCTCAAGTTGACTCGTTCCATTTGTTGCTTTTCACGAAGCGCTCAAACCTTTGTAAATACGAAATCGTCCTCATCGTCAATAAACAACTTCACTGCATCGTCAATAAACAACTTCGAGGCAACTTCACTGCGGTTAGTCCTGAGTTAAAGTACTGTTTAATAAACGAGCAGGAGTGTTTTATTAGGTTTAAAGCCACGACCGCGCAGCGCGAGTGGCTTTAGACCAGGGCGCTTATATAGAGGGCGGTGAAACGCGCTGATGTCGCGCTGATCGATGTGTGATGCGGAAAAGGACTGGCACGAGCGTGCTTTTCGGCAAAAGTTGACAAGGAGCGTGATTTTTCCTGCTGTTGTATTTTCGCTGTTGTATTTTCGCTGTTGTCTTGAGGATGTTTTTGCACTGTAACGACGAAGTAGTAACTAGTGTATCGTACGAATGCTTGTTTGGCCTGTATAGTTGAATTTTGAAAGAAATATTGAGGATAATGAGTCGGGCTTTTGATGACTTCAATGAAGGGAAATTTTCAAAACAACATTTGGGCATGTTATCAAGTCGTCCAAACTTCGAAATTCAGTTGATGGTAAAGATTATAATTATGTGCTTATCTCCAAAAGTTTTCATAAGACTCGGAGTTGAGCAATTGAATACACAGCGTTGGAAAGTGAGGTATTTTTGTGTATTAAATTTTGCCTAATTAGACCATTATTTCGCTGCAAAAAAATAAACAACAATTGTATTTTGGCCATGTCGTGATTTTTTGTTATTATGTTAATAATTTTGTACGACTTTTAAGGCATTCAATTGAAGTAATTCTGAGCCGTAAACATATTTTACTTCTTGGCCTTTGAATCAAAATACGACTCGCTCGGACGTTTGTTGAGCGCAATAGTCGAAAAAGTTTCGTCCCAACTCTGATTTTTTTTTGACCGGCTGGCTAAGACAACTTCTCGTAAGGATTCGTTAAAAAAATACAAATTCAAGTTGAGCATTTCTTGATTTTCAACTGAAAAGATCAACTAGTGGCTAAAATTAATTGTGAATTGTATTCTATCGTACGTGAACGATACGTGTACATCCGAAGAGTTTTAAAAACCTTTCACGTCATGCTTCTTGCGAAAGCAACCGTTCGTAAGCTTTCGCAAGCGTTTTGATCAAAAACTCTAAAATATTGGCAGTATTACCTGAAAATACAATAGCAGAATCTACTAAATTATCGTATAACATCGGAATTTTACCCCCAATATCTATTTCTTCATCAAAACTTGACCCACAAAACAGTCAAAACTTCCAGCTCAGTTTTCCCGCCATATTTATCCTTGCCATAAGACAACGTCGCCATAGTAACCACAGCAAACTCGTTACCAGTTCATTGCATCACACATCGATCGGCGCGCCTATAGCCGTTTCACCGCCCTGAACAGGTAGGCAATTTGTCGACGCTGACCAAAAATAGCGGATCATTTCTTCTCGAGTTGCCATTTTCGCTTCGAAGAGCAAAAATATAGACTTTGGGAGAATATTTTAGCTGTTTACTATCAAACATGTTTGTGAACAGTTGATAATCTTACTGAGGAAGGCCAACGGTTTCTGAAAAGCTAAAGTACGTCGAAATCCAGCTTTGGAATAGACTATATTTTCACCGGGGAAACATGAACTAAATGGATATTTACATCAACACTACATTTTGCTCGTGCCTACAGAGCTAGTTGGATTAAAACAGATGTTAAGAAGTAAGTGAATAACAAAGTGAATTTTGTGAATTATATTTTAATTAAAATGTTTCAGATGGTCTGCTAATGCCAAACTACAAGCGTGACAAAGCTGTCAGTAAACCCATATTTCAATGTTTATGTTGTATTGACCCAACTTCTTTGAGGTATAGCTTAAAAATTAGGGTATGCTCATCACTTGAAACTAGCTTTAAATCAAAGTTTTATCTATTGTTCTTTTATTAGAATTAAAATCATTCATGGGAAAAATGTGCCAAAGGGTTGAAATTGCCCTTGTAAATGTACACTATTTTTGACATGTTTGGGTTAGTATTTTGAAAAGGTGTTTTGGAAGGAAAATATGTTTTGAATAATACTGGTTGAGCCTTAAATTATAACTACTGTCATGTAAATTACAGAAAATTGAAAAAAATCCGGTCCATACACAATATTTTGAATTTTACAAGGTCTCGAATGGGGCTTATTTCAATGTTGAATCTGTTTACCTGGAAAAACTTAGAAAATTGAATAAGTCAAGAATTTGACTATGCTCATCATCCAAAACCAGGTTTTTCTAATTGCTTTTTCACCTGGGTTTGTGGCAATACCAGTTAGGAGACCATGAAAAATGCGCGCTGCACTTTTTTTGGACACTGAAGATGGTGACATTTGATGTTGTCATATATTGCCATCCTCTTATCATAGCATAACTTAACTTATTTTAGTGAGTTTGTTAAAGTGTTGTGCTCACTATATGCCTGTAATATCTAAGATTTTTTCATGGCTTTATATGATAAATTTAAGTTCTGTTTTTGTTTTGCTAATTTAAAAATAGATAAATAATTACGTCATTGAACAGACACAGTCACGTGACAGAAAATGGCGGGAAATAAACACGTTGGTTTTAAGCTGTTTACTCGAGGTTTAACGTTCAGAAATAGGTTTATATTTGGTGTATTGTAAAGTGATATAGGCCAAAGAAGTAAGTTCATGTTGTTTATTATTACTAATTTACTTTATTCAGTAGATAATTCTTGTATTTATACTTTTAGATCGAATATTACTACTACTAACTACTAAAACTGATTATTATACGATATTTGGAAATTATTTGTGGTCACTTTACAACCGGTTTCTGATTCTGGCGAGCCATAAATTCGATTTCTAGCTGACCAGGGCTTAAAGGATATTCAGAAAATGACGGAGGTAACGAAGGAAGCGTTAAACGAAGCGAAAAAGAAGCGGAGATGTGCAAAATCGAGTGTTACCAGGGCAGGAAATGGCTTGGATTATTTATTGAAAAATGAGAGACCTATACCGGAAGTTGAGGAATCACTCGCTAATTTGGAAGATTTATACAAGAAATTGGTTGAAAAACACGACGAATATTTCAGTTGGTGGATGGCGATGAAGAATTTGCAACTGAGGAAGAATGGATTAAAAATTGTCAACAGAGGTTTATGCAGATAAGGATCAGAACAAAGGATTATTTAGAGGTCAAGTCACAAGGTCAGTTTGAAAATGAAACAAACCCAGAAACAGGTTTAGTGCCCAATCAAACCGAGACAACTGTTAGTGACAATGGGCAGCAAGAGCATGACAGTATCCCTGGGTCTGGTCAAGGCCCATCCCACCAAGGTGAAGGTCCATCCCACCAAGGTCAACCCCCAACCCACGAAGGTCAACCCCCAACCCATGAAGGTCAACCCCCATCTCACCAAGGTCAACCCC
>CACRXK020002422.1:0-43629 GCA_902702795.2 Paramuricea clavata | reverse complement strand
ATGCGAATTGTAATTCTAAAGTTCTGAAAAGAACTATAAACGCCCAAGCATGTTTTAGAACTACAAATTAAGGTAAAGAAAAAGTATTTACTACAAATCTTACACCTCAGTGTGCTGTGTGCCAGCTTGTCTTTATTAACGGTACTGAGTATTTTATTGTAGTCTATAAATAGCCAAATGTCAGTTCGAGAATGTTATCGACTGTACCTTCACCGCTTCTTGAAACATGGTCAAAATTCCACTAGAACATCGCAGATTGTTTACGAAGTAGATACGAACACCGTTGAAAGTTTGGAAGCGGTCACGAGGGGTTCAAAAAGTTCATCACGTGCATGGTACATAAAATCAACCCCCGCGCGTGCAAATCTCGAGGGACAAATTTACCACTCCAGTGATTTCGATAATATGAAATTCTTATAAATTGATCAAGGGTTTTTCTATATGTGGCGCTGTAGATTATGTACATGTATATATAGTTTTCGCTCCGACGTTTCTATATGTATACCCTTCAACATTCTATTCTATCGGGCGAGCTGATGCTCAAAATTGAGAATTATTGTACAAATAATGAATGTTAGTGGTAATATACAGGCCGATCGATCCGGATTTTTGTGATGGCGTGTTGTGGCGCATCATCATTAGCATAGAATAAGGTGGCGCATCATTAAAAATCCAGGTCGCTGTTAATGTTGTTGCTATGTGTTGCTGCTAAGTGCATAAAACACAGCAAATAATATAAAGTTTCTTAAAGATATAGCACTGCTTATGTTACTTAAAACGAAATAAAAACGATGGTTTTACAAGCATATTTTCAAAATAAATTTTAAATATATAGTTTTATTGATAGAAACATAAATATTCTGATGGCAGCGTTGTCAGGTAATCCCCACGCGTATAACACAAAGGTTGAGGTAATTAAGGGATTAAGGTAATCCGAATTTGCATAACCAAGAGGATCCTAATGGATATAAATGGATATTATTACGGGCGGTCGTGGGCATGTTCAGGCGAACAGTCACTATTTTCGCTGAGCTCAGCAATTTTTCGCGTCCCACGCCATCAAATGACAATAGCTAGGTGTCCGTATAAATTTCGTGAGCGTTTAATATTCGAATTGAGTGTCATGAACTACAATGTATCTTGAACTATTTTTGGAACGTATGAAATGTATGAAAGCTTATCAAGAATACTTGAAGGAAAAACTTTTAGAACAGTTGTGATATATTTTGCCATAAAAAATATGTTTTTATCAAATATGCGGTCGTTGTATACGTTGCTATGTGTTGCCAGTCATTAATTAGCGACGCTTGGGTGCAAATCGCGCGGGCGGGAAGGCGCGTGCTTTGAAGGCAAAAGTTTGCACAAGATTTCAGTTTTAAAATACATTTATTTCTTCAAAACGTTTTACAAAGTTATGCTTCTAATATATATCGTCACTTGTTTGAGACGTTTCACTATCCGATTCGTCATTGTAGCTGCTTTCATCATCGTGGCTGCTTTCATCATCCGTTATCCATTTGGTAAGTCTTGGCTCTTCCAGTTTTTGCTTCGTGATAGATGATAGATTACTGCGTTGACTTCGCCTTCTCTTGCTTCCATGCCCAGTTTGACGCAGAAGAGTCCTTGCTCCTTGCTCAGCAAAGTCTTTAACAACTTCTCCTCCGTGAGTTTTTACAGATTCTCTGACATTTTTTCCTTGGAGTACATCTTGACCGACTTCTGTGGCTGCTTGCAATGCTCTTTTGCCAACAACTTTAGCACCTTGTTTGAATAGAGGAATAGCGTATCTCGCAAGGCTCTTGAAAATACCACCAAGGCCTAGCCTCCTTGAAAACGTGCACCGCGATACCCAGTGATATTCCCACCACGTTGTTGTCTCATGAAATGGTCTCTCAATAGTTTTTCGTCTACAACAAGTGTACCTCTCGGCATGTTGATGTGTTCAGTTCAACTTCACACAATCAACTGATCAAATATCAGTTTGTTCGTCTATTTTATGGTGAAAAAAGTCTTTTATCAGTACTAACATCCATAATTTCGGACAGTCGAAAATCACAGATCATACAGTGACACCTTTTACAATTCGGAAAACAATCTGTCCATGTGCATACAGGGCATGTGCCCAAATGGGAGAAATCTAAATCTTTGTAACAACTGTTACAAGCTGTGTCCACGTCTTCAGACTCATCCTCGGATTTATCAGACTGTGTATCCACATCATGTAGTGGCTGCTTGTGGGCTAGCATTGTAATGACACGTCCATTTACGATTAGGCTTTTATCAATTTCCAATTTTGCAAGACCTTTAAGAAATATATTCAGTCCAGCCGGTTCTGGAATTTCAGTATTATATGTTAAAACAGTATATTGCAAAAGATCTACAATATTTGTTCCACGTATATTCTGTCCTTTGTATACAATTTTCCCTTGAAGATTCCATGTGAGAATATCCGTGGATGTGAGAATGCAGTGAAGAATTTCTTCAGCATTGTTTTTATCAACATTATCGTTTACGTGTCCAAGTATATCTTCAACGCGCCAATGTCTCGGAGATGATCTTTCCTTGCTGTCCATGGTTGGAATGACGTTTGAATTAATGATGATTATTTTATTCTAATTCTGCAAGGCCCTCTAAAAGTGGCGCAAGTACCAATCCTAGAAAACCACTCCCGCGCTGAACAAGAATTTTCTTTTCTTTTTAAAACTCCTACTTCTGTCCGCTAAGTCAGCGAGATCGTCTTTAAATGGTCCAAGTTTGTTCAATGTTCCTTTAGGATATGTAAAGTTTTCCAAGCACTTACATAGAAAGCGAATCTGTTCATGAGATGCAGACTTCAACAGAGCTTGCTGTTGAATTGGATGAGAAATACACAAGAGCTCCACAACGGTCTGTGTTTGATATAACTGCTAGTCATCTCTGTTCGGCGGTCAACGGAGTGAAGACTTAGTTGGAAATAACACATATATAAGGGTCGGCTCGCCCTCTATAGACTTGGTCTAGACTATAGTCTTAATAGTTTTTACTATAGTCTTAATAGTCATAACTATAATCTTAATAGTCATGACAAAAGTCTTCATAGTCATGACTATAGTCTTTATAGTCTTTACTATAGTCTTAATAGTCTTTACTATAGTCTTCATAGTCATGACTATAGTCTTAATAGTCTTTACTATTGTCTTCATAGTCATGACAATAGTCTTAATAGTCATCAACATAGTCTTAATAGTCATGACTATTTAACAATTAGACAACGAAGCCGAGTTGTCTATGAGCGAATAGTCAACGAGGCGAAGCCGAGTTGACTATTCGTTCAGAGACAACGAGGCTGAGTTATCTAATTGTTTTAGTATAAACCACATAAAGAAAACGGAATTTTTCACTTGATTTTTATGTAAAATAATAACGTTTTAACGAAATGAGCGTTTAAATGGCTTCCTTTGGCGACATTTCGCCTCGGCCTTGTTGACAACTACTCAGTGCTGCGAACTCTCAAGAATGACTTGAAAAATACAACTTGTGAGTTTTAAAAAAGATAAAAAACATGTCGTAAAACAGTATAATCGTAAGAGACCGTTATAGAAGCAAAGTTTGGTTAATTAAAACTTATTTAAAAGAAGGAAACAAGGCTTAAAAATTCCAAAATTTCGAACACAAAATGGCTTCCCGAATTGTTACTAAATTAGTAAATAAAGTTTACGTTAAAAAGCCGAATAAAAATGCAAAAGAATCCGATTATCCGAATGTCGTTGAAATATTTAATTAAAATATCTGGAACATAAAGAGGCAAACCATTTCCATCATCTAGTATACATAGACAATAATTTAGATTAAAATTTAATCGAAAAACTCGACTTAAAAAGGCTCGAAAAGGCGAAAAACAAACTCGGCCAAAATCTCAAAATTTAAACGAAAAAAAAACTCTTTAAAATGACAACTAAATATACATGAACTCGTACTTAAAACAAGCACACACTAAAGAGGTTGAGAAAATAGGGGTAAATAGCTACAAAGTATTGTTCAATTTCAACGATTCTGCTTGGAATATTAACAAACATTAATTGTGCATATATTTAAAAAAATCGTCTGTCACTTTCATGCTCAAAACAACGAGCAAAGTTGAGAAAACTTAAAAATTTTACCGCATGTGTCAGCAGTTTCCAAGAGTCTTTGTTTGTGTGTAATCCAGAACCAAATTTAGGGCAGTTTGATAAGCTTTTTCCTTTAAATGCAGCTTTTTAAAAACGGTCTTTGACTCTCGCGCCCTTCGCCGATTGTTGCTACTAGTAGGCTATCACTAATAGCCTACTAGTAGCGTAGCCAATCAGAACGCACGATACATGATAGCCTACTAGTAGGTTTATACTAAAGTCTTAATAGTCTTCACCATAGTCTTAATAGTCATGACTATAGTCTTAATAGTCATGATTATAGTCTTCACCATAGTCTTAATAGTCATGACTATAGTCTTAATAGTCTTCACCATAGTCTTAATAGTCATGACTATAGTCTTAATAGTCTTCACCATAATCTTAATAGTCATGACTATAGTCTTAAAAGTCTTTACTATAGTCTTAATAGTCATGACTATAGTCTTAATAGTCATGACTGTAGTCTTAGTAGTCATGAAAATAGTCTTTATAGTCTTTACTATAGTCTTAATAGTCTTTACTATAGTATTCATAGTCATGACTATAGTCTTAATAGTCATGACTATAGTCTTAATAGTCATGACAATAGTCTTAATAGTCATCACCATATTCTTAATAATCATGAGTATAGTCTTAATAGTCTTCACCATAGTCTTAATAGTCATGACTATAGTCTGAATAGTCATGACTATAGTCTTAATAGTCTTTACTATAGTCTTAATAGTCTTTTCTATAGTCTTCATAGTCTTTTCTGTAGTCTTCATAGTCATGACTATAGTCTTAATAGTCATGACAATAGTCTTAATAGTCATCACCACAGTCTTCATAGTCATGACAATAGCCAACGGAATAAAGATACCTCTTCACCCTTGCTTTAAATCATTTTACTCTGACTCTTGAGAAGTAAACATGTCTTATGAATGCAAAACTGGAAGAGCCAAGACTTACCAAATGGATAACGGATGATGAAAGCAGCCACGGTGAAGAAAGCAGCTACAATGACGAATCGAATGGTGAAACGTCTCAAACAAGTGACGATATATATTAGAAGCATAACTTTGTAAAACGTTTTGAAGAAATAAATGTATTTTAAAACTGAAATCTTGTGCAAACGTTTGCCTTCAAAGCACGCTCTTTCCCGCCCGCGCGATTTGCCTAACCCGCCCGCCTGATTAGTGTACATATATATGTTGTACATTAATATATGCATGCACCCAAGCATCGCTAATTAATGACTGGCAACACACAGCAACGTATATAACGACCGCATATTTGATAAAAACATTTTTTTTATGGCAAAATATATCACAACTGTTCTAAAAGTTTTTTCCTTCAAGTATTCTTGATAAGCTTTCGTACGTTTCATACGTTCCAAAAATAGTTCAAGATACATTGTAGTTCATGACTCTCAATTCGAAAATTAAACGCTCACGAAATTTATACGGACGCCTAGGTATTGTCATTTGATGGCGTGGGACGCGAAACATTGCTGAGCTCAGCGAAAATAGTGACTGTTCGCCTGAACATGCCCACGACCGCCCATTTATATCCATTAGGATCCTCTTGGTTATGCAAATTCGTATTACCTTAATCCCCTTAATTACCTCAACCTTTGTGTTATACGCGTGGGGATTACCTGACAACGCTGCCATCAGAATAATTGTGTTTCTATCAATAAAACTATATATTTAAAATTTATTTTGAAAATATGCTTGTAAAACCATCGTTTTTATTTCGTTTTAAGTAACATAAGCAGTGTGCTATATCTTTGAGAAACTTTATATTATTTGCTGTGTTTTATGTACTTAGCAGCAACACATAGCAACAACATTAACAGCGACCTGGATTTTTAATGATGCGCCACCTCATTCTATGCTAATGATGATGCGCCACCACAGTCTATGCTAATGATGATGCGCCACCACACGCCTTAATCCCCTTAATTACCTCAACCTTTGTGTTATACGCGTGGGGATTACCTGACAACGCTGCCATCAGAATAATTGTGTTTCTATCAATAAAACTATATATTTAAAATTTATTTTGAAAATATGCTTGTAAAACCATCGTTTTTATTTCGTTTTAAGTAACATAAGCAGTGTGCTATATCTTTGAGAAACTTTATATTATTTGCTGTGTTTTATGTACTTAGCAGCAACACATAGCAACAACATTAACAGCGACCTGGATTTTTAATGATGCGCCACCTCATTCTATGCTAATGATGATGCGCCACCACAGTCTATGCTAATGATGATGCGCCACCACACGCCTTAATCCCCTTAATTACCTCAACCTTTGTGTTATACGCGTGGGGATTACCTGACAACGCTGCCATCAGAATAATTGTGTTTCTATCAATAAAACTATATATTTAAAATTTATTTTGAAAATATGCTTGTAAAACCATCGTTTTTATTTCGTTTTAAGTAACATAAGCAGTGTGCTATATCTTTGAGAAACTTTATATTATTTGCTGTGTTTTATGTACTTAGCAGCAACACATAGCAACAACATTAACAGCGACCTGGATTTTTAATGATGCGCCACCTCATTCTATGCTAATGATGATGCGCCACCACAGTCTATGCTAATGATGATGCGCCACCACACGCCACCACAAAAATCCGGATCGATCGGCCTGTATATTACTACTAATGTTTATCCGTGCATGGTAAGAATATTTTCATTCGGTATTTGTTTTATATAATACCAAAATAGACCAATAGATTCGTATGAGAAGCATTTTGACGGATGCGATTTATCGAAAAAACAAAGAGTGCAATGGAACGTATTCCATTGCACTCTTGGGAAATGGAATTTTCTATTCAATATCACGTGACCATAAACAGCCAATTAAACGATCAGAATTCAATAAGGTATTATATAATATAGTATATCCTATTCATATGGACGATACAATTCCGGTTCTCTAGGTTAACTAGTGTTAAACTGACATTTCCCTCTTTGATATAGCCAAACTCCTTGAATCAGTTGATAACTTTTACATCAGTGATAAAAAGGTTCTTGATATGACAGGTACTGTACTGCAATAACATTCTAGTGTAGTCCAACATACGTTTCTGAGCATTCAATTCTTAGACTTTCTCCTGCCTTGTCTCTCTTTGTAATTTGATACCAATCTATACTGTGGTTGGTCTACCAATCGAGGTAAAATGCGGCGGCAAACGGCAGTGCCTTTGTGAGAAAGGTTAGCGGCGGCAATTTTTCCCCGCCACCTCTTTTCTTTAGGCTATATAATAATAATGTCGAGTTGAAGTGAGCTTTATAAAAACATTTCCGCCCCCGAAGGAAAAACCTTGGCACTTGCTTATTTGTTATCCATTTGGCATGAAGAACATATCATTCAACAGCGAAAAGGCAGAGCTTTCCGAAGATGAAAAATCTCGTTCATACGCAGAGTAATTCCGATACAATAGCGCGCTGAAGTTCGATTTCCTTTTTTTAATACACCCTGTATTACTGTACAGTAATACTAATATTTAAACTTTTAAAGACAAAGCTAAGGTTAGTGCATTTAACACAGTTATGCCAATAGAAGAGTTACGAAAAATGTTGATCAATTCATTTAGTAACTTCGAGTAATTAATTTGATCATTACCTCGAGAATTTGAACGGGGTTCCTTAAAAAATTCCCAACGTCCTGTTTAAACATAGCTAATTTTGATGACTATTTTTTCATCCTCTGTTAAACTTAAGAAAAAGTGTCGCCGTGAAAAGTAGAATTGCCGCTGGGTTTGATCATATATAATTTCCAATGCCGGCTGAAAATGTTCAGGAAATGTTCCTGTAAACATGATTCGGGTAGTACATACTTCCTTGGTGTTCGTTCGGGCTTTGTTTTACAACATTCAGTAGGAGGCAGTACAAAGTGGTCCAATCTTGTACCCAGAGTACAGTGTACTTTCCGCATGTGTGTGGTTATTTGTGGTCACGCGCCTGCATGTCCATAATTATATATATTTGGACAGTAAAGCCTGGTTCACACGATGAAATAAGCATAAGCACAAGCAGCGGAACCTTTGATGTGCATAAACGTAAACATAAGAAGAACAAATGTTGCGTTCTTCTTATGCTTACGTTTATGCACATCAAAGGTTCCGCTGCTTGTGCTTATGCTTATTTCATCGTGTGAACCAGGCTTGTGAGGGAGAGGTAATCACGTAATGTAATTTTTAATGCACTAAATTAAAGACAACGGAAAGTGTGATAATACCAATACCAATAGCAATACCTGTAAACTTTATTTTAAGAGGATAAAATATTTTACGAGAAAATATTGATATTTGTATTCCTGTGTAGCGTGATAATTATTCACCCTCCCACGATGCGTATACCAACAACACCGCGGAAAAACGCCTGCGCATGCGCGTGTATTAGAGAATGGCGATGAATTTAATGCCAAATTGTAAACAAAAACATGGCTATTTACTGATTATTTAAGTTAAGTGAAACAAACAAAAAATACACTGGACGGGTAGTTTGTATAGGTAATCATGCGATAGCGAGTACAATTAGGGATTAATAGTACGAGTGTTGTTTGGAAATTTTGCCAAAATTGGACGAGTCGCTGGGGCGAGTCCAATTTGGCAAATTTCCAAACATCACGAGTACTATTAATCCCTAATTGTACGAGCAACATCGCATGATTACTTGTTTATTATTAGCATGACAAAATTGGATACTTCTCCGTCAAGATCATATTCTCTCGCCATTTGAAAGCCCAGTCTTACCAGACTTTCAACCAAAATTTGGTGCTTTTGTTCGTATTTTCATTTAGTTCTTTTGTTAAAGCAAAATTTGGTGCTTTTGTTCGTATTTTCATCTAGTTCCTCTATGGCAATTTCTTTTCACATTTGTGTTTAACATACCTTTCCGCCATTTTGTTTGTTTTGGGAAAATCATTAATTGTACTGCAGTACAATTAATGAAATAATTGTACTCCTCTCAACCAATCGGCATCCAGTAATTTTGTCATGCTAATAATAAAGACATTAATAAAAGTTTTCTAACATTTAAAATCTATAAAGAACAGAAATTAAGGCGTGTGAACATTTCTTATATTTCGAATACCGAACTTAAGCAAACTATCAAATATAGTTAATTTGCATACGCTTAAATTGTAGAGTAAATCATTACCCTTAAATATAGTCAACACAAAAATTATACATGCTACGCAAAAAAAGTTTTGAGTTGTATCGACAGTCACCTTTGGTTCATTTTCTTGCATAATGCTACTTCTTGCACATGCAAACTTGCTAACGCAATTTTCTTAATGTTTTGCAGTTGAAGATCCAGTCGAAGATTTTATTCGTTTACGTGACTATATTGATGTTATCAAGTGCCGTCCTTTACCAGCTTTTAAACATGAAAATTTACGTAATGGTTTCTCTAAAGAAATGATTAATGAAGCAAGAAAACATCGAAAAATTAACCAGGTATGGTTTTCTTTTTTGTTCCCCTTTTTACCAAATTGAACTTTTATTACCTAGGGCCTAAATGTCCTCTTTGTTACAGTAGATTACAGTTAGTCTGAACATGAAGAAGTTAAAGGTCTTTGAAAGCCGATTAGCTTAACCGTAGGTTAACCTAAAATTCAAACTCCCAACAGCTTGTTTATAAATTCTGAAATATTTCTTCAGAAATCTTGTCTGGATTACTAGGAGTTTTCTTCTCTGAAGTTTTGAAATAAACGGATGTGCAGAAAGTTGTACACTAAAACAGCAGATTAAATTTTAATCGAGCGCTAATTCAGCTTTGAGCAACCGGCCCCTGATGCATGTTTGTATAGAAAAGCCGGTTATCGGTCGTCAAGCTTCTCACGGGGATACTATAAATTCTCTAACACTACTTTTTAAGATCTCACGTTATACGACAAGTGCAAATCCGGTGCCTATTTACCAAATCAATTAGCCATTCCGAAGTTGATGAGAGGACTGGGGACGAGTGTTAAAAATTGCTCAAATTAAGAAATGAACCAAATCACCAAAAATGCCACCTCAAAATTAGTAAGTGTGCAAAGTTTGAAGACGTTTAATAATAAGCTTTCGAAAATAGTGAAATTACTGATTAGAAGATTGTTTTTGGGACGCGCGTCCCAAAAACAAAAATTACAGTAGATTTCACAGTAAATATCGCGATTTTTGAAAGCTTATTATTCGAAGGGTATTCATGTAAACGTCTTCAAACTTTGCATACTTACTCATTTTGAGGTGGTCTTTTTAATGATTTGGTTCATTTCTTAATTTGGGTAATTTTTAACATTCGTCCCCAGTCCTCTCATGAAGTTCGGAATGGCTAATTGACATATGACGTTGATCGCCCAATAACTTGGAAGACGTTTTGGTGAAATGCCGCTCGAACGATATTATTTAGTTGCTTTTCGTAGATTTTCTGTTTGTTATTTTCTGTTGTGTCTATAGCATGTCGTGACTGTACTTTGTCGTCTTACTGTCTTAGTGTTAAAGTGGCACTGTCATTAAAATTTTTATTTTCCATGCTTAAACTGGAGTTACACTAGCAACAAAATTGCTGCGACTTGCAACAAAATCTGATTTCAACGCATGTTAATTGAAATCAATTACACATCAATTACAAATCATAAGGCAACATGTGTCGACATTTGTACTTAACATGCGTTGAAATCCGATTTTGTTGCAAATTGCAGCAATTTTGTTGCTCGTGTAACTCCAGCTTTAGTTCCTGAGATATTTCATTTTGTTTGTAACCATGTGACGTCAATTACTCATTTACATATATAATGAGATATCAGTAATTGTTGTGTATCTTTTTTCAAAATTTGCTATTTTTTTATCAAAATCTTTCCAAAGATGCGCCGCGTTTGTTAATTCAACCTACATCATTAAGCATACTGTTTTTTTTTAAACAACTCCGTCAAAAATAGCAAAGATACACAACATTTACTGATACCATTATATATGGAATGAGTAAATGACGTCACATGGTTTCAAACAAAATGAAACTAGTATCTCAAGAACAAACCATGGAAACTATTTTTTTCAAAAGAAGTTACTTTACAGTTTTAGGAGTTCTTTCGTTTGATAAAAAATTTAATGACAATGCATGCCACTTTAAAAAAAATAAAAATATATATATGTTGGGCTATCAACCACATGCGCCCCTATATATTTCACTGACTTAACCAGGCGTCTGTCAGTCTTGTTGTCCATTCCTTCAATCATATCGTGTTTTTTTATTTTATCAGTGTAATATGATTACTAGAAAAGAAATGCCTGTAGAAAAAATTATTATTTTCTTATTATTATCATTAGAAACCTAGCCTCCGAATCCCCCCTGAATAATTATGTTTTTAACATTCCTTCGGCTTTGAAAATGCAAAAAATGTCATTTCCAAGATTGGGTAGATTTTTGCCAAAATTTGCAAAGATGTGCAGGTGTTGATATTAAGTTCTGTTTATGAACAATGGTTTATGAATCGTTCCTTTCTTTAGCGTCAATGTCGGCGAGTTTACGAAATTCTTCGACTTGAAGCTACCAATCTTAACGATGCTGAAGAACATCGACAGTATCGTTTGGAAATTAAGAAGAGATTAAATGCGCCATTTCAGGTATAGTTCTGTTCGTTAACCATGTTAAAGGGGGTTGTTTACACGAGCCCTACATGAAGAAATAGTACAATTTCCACGTCGTGCTTACTGCATGAGAAATATTTTTATGGCTGGCTCATTTGAGCAAATAAACAACATCAAACGACTTTCGTAGCATATATTTTTCACGACAAGATATTTGCAGAGCAAATTTTGGAGTAATCGACAACAGGTTTTATAAATAGGGAAATATATATTTGAATTGAAAAAGACTTTGACAGGGATACATGCAGCATGTCCCGTTTTCAATGTCATCCTACCATAGGAGTCCCATGCAATCCTTTTAAGCGAGGATGGTCAAACCGCGTAATCTCATTTTGAGTTTAGTTCAGGCTCTAAATTTCAGGATTTCGGGAACTCGATCGAACTGATGTTGAAGGATTTTGTAGGTGGAAATTTCAGATGTAAATGTTTATATTTATTTAGACCTAACCAGGAGCGTGTGCAAAAAGGCCCTCTGGCAGGAATCGAACCTGTGATTCCTGTGCAGCGGTCTGACCAACTGGAATGTATACTAAAGCGATGTCATGCAGGCCGCAGGTTCAATTCCTGCGTGAATCAGCATGTCTTCGAGGGCCTATTGTAG
Source organism: Paramuricea clavata (assembly GCA_902702795.2). Lineage (NCBI taxonomy): Eukaryota > Metazoa > Cnidaria > Anthozoa > Malacalcyonacea > Plexauridae > Paramuricea > Paramuricea clavata. The sequence goes on along the minus strand of CACRXK020002422.1, from coordinate 31,246 downwards.
CATTTTTCGCACCTGACGTGCATGCTCCTGGGTAGGTCTAAATAAATCGCAACTTCCGTCTACAAAATCCTTCAACAACGGGCTCTCTAAATGCTCCACATTCAATTTGTATATGACACTATATTATTACTATATAGCCAACTCGATTTCTTTCTATTTGCGTCCTTAGAAAGAAAAGGCTGATCTTGAAAAGCTTCGTTTTGCCTTGACACCAGACGAATACACTACTGCAATTGCCACCATGGCACAACGTGAACAGTTAAACGTCCTCGAGGAAAGTTACCAAGAAACTATCAAACAATACAAGAGAATTCTAGAAAGAATCGCTGCTACATAAAATAACATAAGGTGGTCCAAGACCGGTAAGGTGTGCTAGGCCAAGACGACATTTTTCAATTTTTCATGATAAATTGAAATTCGTGAAATCTGTTGCCTTTGTCTGTTGTAAGTTTGTAATGAGACTGGCTAAGAACTATCTTAATAGTTCAAATATGCTTAAAAGCATTAACATTCGCATAATCTAGTTCTACCGTGATCAAGAGACTAAATCCATGGTGAATTTTTGCTATAAATAAGGATTACTATCCAGAAAAAGTAAACGTTTTTAGTAGAAATTTTGCAAATGCCGTTGCTATATACCGTGTTCCAATATACAGTACTCGATATTAGGCAGAGTTCGCGTGGCAGTCTTTGATATCCTTGAAAGTCTTTAACTGAATTTAAATGTAGGCCTTTCAATTCTTTAATACGTATTTTATTTATACGGTATTACAGCTAATAGAATAGATGGATATACCAAGATTTTCACAAATATCGAAGAGAATGCATTTTAGGACGTGATAGCATGCACTTACAATCGCACTTTTTCAACAGCTTAGTACCCTCAGGTCTGTGAAACTACGAACCCTGTTATGGTAACGGAAAATACAATTTCTGTGACCCCACTCATTTTTAAAATAGTTTTTTAGTTTAAAGTAATTGAATCGTCAATAGTTTGGAATAATTTTCAATTTTTAAATCGTATATTCTACACTAAATTATGAGATTTAAAGAATACGAGTTTTTGTATCTGCGCATGCAGATATAATAAGCCATTGCCTTGTCAGCTGTTAACTGTTAGTTTGTAGCCAATCTGCGACCAGCACAGTTTTAATATAAATTTACGTCATTTCATGCCTGTTCGCAGGTATACCTACGCTTCGACGACTGAATTATTTTCTGTGACCCCACTCATTTTTAAAATAGTTTTTTAGTTTAAAGTAATTGAATCGTCAATAGTTTGGAATAATTTTCAATTTTTAAATCGTATATTCTACACTAAATTATGAGATTTAAAGAATACGAGTTTTTGTATCTGCGCATGCAGATATAATAAGCCATTGCCTTGTCAGCTGTTAACTGTTAGTTTGTAGCCAATCTGCGACCAGCACAGTTTTAATATAAATTTACGTCATTTCATGCCTGTTCGCAGGTATACCTACGCTTCGACGACTGAATTATTTTCTGTGACCCCACTCATTTTTAAAATAGTTTTTTAGTTTAAAGTAATTGAATCGTCAATAGTTTGGAATAATTTTCAATTTTTAAATCGTATATTCTACACTAAATTATGAGATTTAAAGAATACGAGTTTTTGTATCTGCGCATGCAGATATAATAAGCCATTGCCTTGTCAGCTGTTAACTGTTAGTTTGTAGCCAATCTGCGACCAGCACAGTTTTAATATAAATTTACGTCATTTCATGCCTGTTCGCAGGTATACCTACGCTTCGACGACTGAATTATTTTCTGTGACCCCACTCATTTTTAAAATAGTTTTTTAGTTTAAAGTAATTGAATCGTCAATAGTTTGGAATAATTTTCAATTTTTAAATCGTATATTCTACACTAAATTATGAGATTTAAAGAATACGAGTTTTTGTATCTGCGCATGCAGATATAATAAGCCATTGCCTTGTCAGCTGTTAACTGTTAGTTTGTAGCCAATCTGCGACCAGCACAGTTTTAATATAAATTTACGTCATTTCATGCCTGTTCGCAGGTATACCTACGCTTCGACGACTGAATTATTTTATGGCGCTTCGAAGACTGAATTATTTATCAACCGATATTCCCCAAGGAGCCACTTTAACCAATCCAATTTAACTTAACAATCTAAATTAACCATGAATCACTGTACTGCATTGGTAGACAGGGAATTTTCGGTAACAAATGGCGGATTGGGTAACCAAAAATTTTTCACTTGATTTGACTTTCTTGTGATGGAATAGCTTTCAACTGATTTTCGTGGATGTCCAAAAAATTTAGATAATAGATGTCACGTGATCGATTACGTCATGGTACCCATAAAAAAAAAAAAACTAAACACCAATGGCGTTAATGGAAAGAACATCAGACACTGATAAAAAAAAAACTAGAGACCCATATCTAAAAACCAACACCCATACATGCAACAGTATGAAATAATACGATGAATAATTTGGAAGAATTGAAGTGTTTGTTTTTCCAAATTGTACGAGAATATACATGAAAAATATGCAGAACTAGGAAATTCATGGTCACTTGCATCACATGCGAAATAAGTAATCTACTCACTCATTCGACATGACAATTTAATACACGTTTTGGACTGTCAAAAGTCGATTTCTCTTTGATTTCGTCAATTTCTACCCAAATATGGCACTTTCTAAATAAACATTTAAACCATGCATGCAGAGGCGCAAAAACTAAGCCTAGTGAGTAGTGGCAACAACATGCAAGGTTTTTCGGTTAGGGTTAGCCGTTCGTTAGGATTTACTGGTATAAGGTTAAATTGGAGGTGTAACGTACTGGGGCCGGTAGTACGAAGGTCGGATAGCGCTATCCACCGGATAGTGATTTTTTCAACCTTTGTAAAATGCTTGAAAAGCTGTGAAACTACGGATATAGACGGCACAAGAAGTATATCAAACATTTAACTTATAAATACTAAAACTTTAATACCAATCAACGACTGATTTAACAAAACTTGAAAAAATCACTATCCGGTGGATAGCGCTATCCGGCCTTCGTACAACCGGCCCCTGACTGCGTAGAAGGCTAAAGCTTATCTATAGCTTCACATTTTACCGCCAAATTAGTACATTGAGTCCATTGATTTAGTTCAATTTCGTTAAAAACAATATACTGTGCTTCTGGCCATAATACTTTCCAAAATACGTCAAATGACATTTCATCGTGTTGAACTTTGATTCATAATTATGATGTTATTCAGTAAATTACGTGTTGACATCTTTGACACGCGATTACAAGCCTCCCTCTTTGCTGTAAAATAATTCATTAATTAACTCGCAGCATGTCTTACCGGTCCAAGAGAGCCTCCTCTTTTGTAAAACTAACTCAAACGGAAACTTTTGAAATGTTTAGATACATGCTGGCGTTAATTCATTCTTCACAGTTTGTGAATTTCATGCTCATTTTTCCTACTGTCAAAACTCATCATGAGCGCTATAACTCTTATCACCACAGTACTAAATATGGTGTTCATTGTGTTCGTAATTGTCACAACAGGTTTCTCATTTGTACTATACATAGGCTAGTTGTTAGGACCATTTAAGGTGAACTTTGCCTTTGATGTCATGTTTACGTCTGCCAGCATGTTCCATAGAAAATGTTCATTAAACGTCCCGCTAAAACGGCGAGAGCAAGGGGCATGTATCATTTCTTAAAGAGCCGAAAATGAGAAAAACGTTTTCTTGAATTTTGAAATGTTCCCTTGAAAATGGTCTTATGCACGAAAATCAATCCGTTCATATATCTATAGAATACCTTCGTACTATTCCCTATTTACCTTCTTTCGCTGTGATGACGCCACAGCTGGCACAGCTCATAGCTATAGGCTCCAGTGTCAACCCGGATCAAACGAGGATGATAGTGCATGAGAATTGGCAGTAACGCGACCTCTGTTCGGAATGACTTACCAACACTATCATAGTATCATGTATTCATTATAGTTGGAACACCCATGATCAAACCTTTATATCTTGTTAGTCTTTATATACAATGCGTGACTGCCAACTCATAATCTGCGTTTGCCGGGGCGTTACCCTATACAGGTAGCTGTGATGGACGTACAAGCTTCAGAACGTCAGGGACAGGCTCCTTAGTTAAAAGTGAATTTTGTTTCGTTCATGTCAAGAATTAATCACCAAACGGCGTGGTCAATTAGCACTATACAATCTTCGACATGACCGGTTGAGACCATTGCTGGAAATATTACCTAATATTAGTGCATTGACTAGTCAACTTCATTATTTTTTGACCCCTTCTCCACCTTCTCAAATGTTACAAACAACCCCCAAACAACATTGACGGTAGCCTGTGTGGCAGATGGTCAGCCCGCCGCGGAACACCTAACCATCTGCTACGCAGGCTACGTTGACGTTTGGGATGTAGTTTAGAAGGAGACACATGTTGTAACAGGTGATTGACAGAGTAGGAACGGTATATTCTCAACTAGTTACAGTATTCCCAAGATTGTAGGTTCGGAACTACTGCACCTTACTGTAGATTATACTCATTACTGAACGATGTCTTTTATCTTACCGTATCTTTACACCTAATCTTATTGTTTACGTTAATTTATAATGATTTATTAATGACTGCTTTTCAATGTTTATGTCACCTTGTCATTAGTCCGCGTTTCATCTAGAAATTCTTTGGCAAAATTTTGTATCAAAAACAACATGAAGTTCATGCATGACTCTTCGCACGATCCAATTTTCTGGAAGAATCATTCAAGATGACTCCTTTGGCTTTGTTGATTCATGAGCACTCGTGTTGCTTAAATTGTACTTATATACTGTACTGCTGCAGTTACTTTCATGTTAAATATTAAAGTAAGAAATGTGACATTAGATGGCTTTAACAGCCATATCGTAATTGGCCTTGATATTCGCCAATTGCCGAAGCGAAGGAGAACTGTTGCCAATTTCGCCTAGACAAACCGAAATAGGCCAATCTCGTAGGCTGTTTAAAATGGCAAATAGGATGTATAATAATGCACTGAAAACACAGACAAAATAAAGGCTAATAACATACCAGTGAGAAGCATGCCCTTTTTTATTCCTGCATGCATGCAGTCAAACTTTTCTTCACTGAATAAGGGTTATAAGCACGTCATGTTTTCCTTTACATGCATGTAATTATGGCCGCGATACAATTAATCCTCACATAAAACAAATCTAACCCGTCTAATACAGGATATTACAGGTCTGGACGTTTCCCCTCTATCTTATTCGCTAGTCCATCAAAGTGAATGACGTTCCTTTTGACGAGACATTCGTAGAAAAGTTCTTAAGATCCCGTCGGTAGATAGAAATTCACCTGCAGTTGGAATGCATGCTTAAGCGATAGAGGGCAGCTCCTGAAGCGGTGCATTATCTTAATTACATGTCTGCATGCGCGCGCTGCATAAAAGACAGATTAGTGTAGATAAGCAACACTTAAGTACTATACTTCCAACGAACATAAAGTACACCCAATACAATACATACTGTACAAATTTAGTAGCCGTATTTACTGGAAGGATTGCCACTAGACTAAAGTATTCATTTTCAGTCGGTTTGCGAATATTTTCGACGGCGGCAAACAATTTGTTTATATAGCTATAGCTTTGATAAGCGCTTGGCAACTGCATGGACTTCTGTTTGAAAAGTGATGGCGGGGATTCGCGCAAGAAAAAAATATTCAATGCAAATGGAAAGCAAAGAAAGATTCCTTTAAAAATATTGCAGAAGCCATAGTTAATGCAGAAGCTGACTATTCATGCAACCAGATAATTTCCCTCCTTCCACTTTCCGAATGGTTTCAGTCCCTTAAGGCTGATTTCCACTGTTGCGTTTTTCGTACGCACGTACACGCACGTAAAACTTTGAATCCTTCTATTTTTTAAATATTTTACAAATAAGTTAACAAATGCATACTAAAACTTGCGGAAAATTAAATTATGTTGCTTTATTTATTTGGTTATTTCACAAGTAACATTTAAACGGATTTAAAGTTTTACGTGCGTATACGTACGTATGAAAAACGCAACAGTGGAAATCAGCCTTTAGGCTTAGCCCGCTCCACCTTAACCTTAGAGCCGCTGGTTCAATTTCTGCTTCTGGCTTGTATATGAGTTGCGGGGACAACGACAACCGCGATAATGCTTTGATAAATGCATGGATAATTAATTCTTGCGATAATGCGTGGATAATTAATTCATTTTATTTCGAATATCGAAGTCGAAATAACTTTACGAAATAACTTTATCAATCCGATCCGAAATGTATATTTTTGTTCTGAAATCCGAACGAATCCGATCGGATCGGATTCGGATGGGATTTGCACACCTCTAGTATAAAAATTGATTTACACAATATTATGCTACAGAAACTTTATATGAATAGTTTCTTCCAAAATAAAAGTTGACATCCTTTTCTTGAATTTTATTTATTAAAAATTAAACTTATTGTATAACATTTGCACCAATAGTATACAAGGCTCATCGAGCTATTGCGACTAGATACATTTTAGAAATAATATTTAGTACAGTATACATTACAATACACACAATTTTTGGGTAAGATTAAAATTTCGTCAAGTCCTGTGACTAATAAATAAGCTATGTTAATGTCTCTAGCATTCCGCCATCTTGGATATGCGTGACGTCACAACATGGGTAGTAATGCTTATTTCTGGGGTTGATTTCTTTTCTCTATTCCTATTAGCTATAGAAGCATTCACGTAATAATATATCGCACAAGAGAAGCAGTTACTTCAGTGATGTCTACTCTGCAGTTTGACATATCTATATATAAAACAAAATGGCGGACGGCAAGGTTTTGATTCACAAATATTTTAAAAATTAAGTTGTGGACAATGTTTCCCCCACAATAGGTCTACATTTGAACGGTTTAAAAGATGTTCTTAAACTATTCTGAACGTTTCAACTGGGACAAGCATAATTGTTATTGTTATTTTCCCTTTCAGTGAAATTTTCATGCAGTTGCAAATAAATTATTCAACATTTAGCATCACTACATTTTACATTACATCTGTACACTGTTAATATATTTAACAGTTATTTCTCCCCGCCCAACGACATATTCTTCTAACTTTAGCAGCTGTCAGTTTATTAGTAATAGTATAGGAGTATGCATATTTTCCATTGCGCACTGTGACAATCGCGCTTACTACACCCGTGACTCCATATTCTCCCAAACCAAGTGATTCGTAGACACCAGATCCAGAGCTGCCTTTTGATACAGAGCATCTACTTAGGAATAATCTTTCGTAGTGAACAACTTTTTCTACAGGACAGGAAGAATGCCACAATGCGCCAACTTTGTTTCTTGGATAGCCATTGAACCTGATAGTTGACTTGAGTCGATCTTTACTCGCTTGGGGCTTGAAATATTTCTGCCCGTGTGAATGTTTCAGTTTCAACACCGCGTAGTCTGCATCGAGAGAGGCCTTGTTTCTTCGGCTACCTTTGGATTTCTTCCAAGCTTTAGAAATGTGAATTTGTGAGACCTTCTTCCAGGAAAACTTGCCAACTCCTCTTGGTAACCCTAAAAAGACCAGAAAAGCGTTAGGTCGTGACGAAAATATTCTTACTAGATAAAATTCCTAGCATAATTGATGGGTATAGAACCCACCAGAGGCTATATGGAGAGGGAAATATCATAATTTTGTTGGCATCTCACTCGACTGAATAGTAGTTGAAAGGTCTTGTATATAGATGGAAATTATCGAGGGGAAATTTATATACATTTATTTGACCTAACCAGGAACAGCTGCAACTATATATAGGTCCCTGTAGTGAGATGCCAACATAATCATGATATTTATACCTATAACATGGCAGTACCGTAGTAAATATACATGAATTTGTGGTTAGAGCTCGACAACTGGCCTCTGTAGCTCAGTTGGTTAGAGCGCTGCACCGGAATCACAGGTTCGACTCCTGCCAGGGGCTTATATGAAGTTGCATTTTTCGCAGCTGTTCCTGGTTAGGTCAATTAATAAATGTACTGGGGCCGGTTGTTCAAAGGTGGGTTAGCGTTAACCCTGGGTTAAAATTTAACCTGCTGTTTTAGTTTGTGTATTTGTAGACGTCTGTTTATTTCAAAACTTCAGAGAAGTAAACTCCTATCGATCCAGACAAGATCTCTGAAGAAATATTTCCAAATTTATAGACAAGTTGTCAGGACGTTTGCTTTGAATTTTAGGTTAACCTAGGGTTAAGCCAACGCAGCTTTGAACAACCGGCCCCTGTACATAAATTTCCACTCGATAACTTCTAAGTCTCTTCAACTATGGAGAGGGAACACGTCACATTGGACGCCATGCATCTCGGTTGTTTCTTGAGTTTACCTGAAGTCAGCCTTTATACAGTGAAGACTGAAGAAATTAAGATAATTTATTATTTCCTGTCCTCTTTTAAGAACAGCTAGCCGTCTACAGTTTTACGATATCTGACTCGATACAAATAATAACAAAGATTAAATATAGTTTTTGTGTAAATTACCAAGAGTGAAGAAGACATTGATTGCTAAGCCGTCTACAGTTTTACGATATCTGACTCGATGCAAATAACAATAAGGATTAAATACAGTTTGTGTGTAAATTATACGAAGGTTGAAGAAGACGTTGATTGCCACAAAACCGAAGTTCGAATCCGAAAAGGATTAATTTAAACAGAATTATTCAAGTAATTTGAATATCTATTATTTACTGACACGATTTTAATACCAAGTCTAAAAGGTTGATAATTTGTAAAACCAACATAAAAGCTGAAAATAGCTGGTCATAAGTGACCAACACAGCAAGACCACAAGTCAAAACTCAATGCCGCGAATTGTTTGAGTATAAAATATCTTGGTTTAATCTGCATAAAGAAAGATTTATTACCCCATATAGCTGTTAATATTACAATGAAATGTACCATGTAGGTATACTATATGCATTCGTTGTGAAATTTGCCTCTGCTGAAAAACTAAACTTATATACTTCATGTATGCTAGACGGCTCTATCCGTCTGTTTTCCGTATATAGGTCTAGTAATTAGGTCCATATTGATCCAGTGCTGGAGGAAACCTGAGGACCCAAGGGCACAAAACTGTTTATATTGCACAGATCGAACCTGGTCCCTCAGCTCTAACCTTTTTCCCACAAACCAACCCCCAACTGATTTGGAGGCTTGTCTCAGATCTTCTGTTGCTCCCGAGTATTCCATTGAACCATGCCTTAATTAAGAATATATCGTTCTGGAATTTGTGGTTAGTGCTGGTTACTTTGTACTGAATCTCGGATGTTTTTTTCGATGATTACACTGAAATACCTTTCGACTGAACTGAAAGGCAGATTATTGCCAAAAGCTTAACTTTTACTCGCTTGCGTAAAAAAGGTCACCAATCCATACTTCGTATAATGGGAAAAAGATATTGAATTTTTCTGACTTGGCCAAAACTCGCGTGAATTTAATTGACTAATTCTTGGATTATACATACTTCCTATTCCAAACCACAGAACATGACTATTTATAGAAACAGAGAGCTGCTGATCTATCGTGTTGTATGATGTCCTGTTCTCACTTCAAAAACGTTGTTATTCAAGCAGTCCTCTTGTCGCCTCGGCTAATCTTTCGTGATTTCATTATTGAATTGTCGAGTGGCGAGACGAAAATTGGTGATAACATTTCGGTTGCTATCACGGACTTAGCGAAAAGCATCACGGAATTCCTTAAAAAAAACAATCTGCGAAGAATGCTAATATTTGGGAATCACAAAAAATCCTTATGTGTTATGCTAAATAAAGTTTCTTGGTTTTGGTATAGCTGCGAGTTTAGTCGGCAAATCTAAAAAATTTAGAATAAAGATGCATTCTGATTACTGTATGATTTTATTTTGGTATATGTTGCTATTTTATAATGCAAATACGAAACACGAGTTCATGTGTGATAGACAAAGTTAGTACTTCAGCAAATTATAAATCTATGACTATGTACAAAATATAAATCTATCTTATCTATGTACAAGAATAATATTCCGCTCGTCCCTGTCTAGGTTAAGACTTAAGTTGTTATAGCTTGCAAGCAGGCGAGCGCGGTTTGGATGGGTAAAACAAAATATTAATTGTCCTTGCATTTGGCAAGAAAAGGAAGTGTTTATAATTTAGGGTGGCACAATGATTAGTTATGTGCATGCGTTCCCTCTCTTTTCCCTGCTGCGACCGAATTCCATTTCTCCAATATGTGGTTGTCTAATTATGATTTCGCATGCATGAAAAAGTGGTTCCAGTCTGACTCTACCAAACACCGTATTTTTTCTCTGCGGTTTTCGAATTCCTCCTGCAGTATAGCAGTGAAACATTAAGGAGTGGCCTTTAGTGCACTTCTGGTGTGTACAGTTAGAAGTGGTAGTATCCAAGTTCTTAGAAGCTTACGTATGCTTACAGCAGCAAAACAAAGGGAGCTTTTTATATTTATGCAATGCCAGTCTTAAGAATTAATTAAGACTGAGAGTCATCTTCTGAACAATCACGGATCACCTATGTTCCAGTCATCTTCACAATCGCGGATCACCTATATTCCAATGACTACCAGCCCTCACACTGTAATATAATTTTCCTTTAATTAAAACACCTCCCTTAGTCGAAGTGATAAAGCTAAGCATATATAGTGGAAGACGCTTAGTAGTATAGATTGGATTACGTAAAAATCTTCACTTGGGCCTTGCCCTTGGCTTATCCCAACTGATCTTCACTGCCTACGGTTTCACTCTAAATGGGCTCGTTCGAATGAATATCCGAGCATCCCGTTTATATAGAGTAAAGATTGACCAGCTCGTCGACATTTTCAAATCAAAACAAAATGTGAATCAAAACGCACTTGTTTTAAAGTCTAAGAAGATTATATGGGTTTTCATTCATAAGACTAGGTGCAGCACAGCGGTATGGAATTGTACTCGGTAATCACGAAGTGTCTACATGGTCATGGTGCTTGAGTATAATAATGCATCCTGCATGTAATTAGATTTGATAATTTAGAACGCGTACTTCGCACTTTTGGCCAGGCCGCGATCCATTGATTAATATATTAAAATAAAGCAGATGTAAAACACTTACCAACTCTAAGTTTTGAAAGTTTGACGTTATAGTTTCTCCCATCATGCACACAGTGCGCAGCAGTAAGCACATGGCTATCGCTAATCAATGTTCCACTGCAAAGATTAGAAATACGAACAGCCGCGTAGTATGGAAGTGACCTGATGTCTGACGATGAGACCGCTTTGAAGACACGCTCAACTTTCAACGATCTTTTTCGTCTTGATGGGTTTGATTCTGTTGCTGAGGGTCCCTCCATAAGGGACTCAAGATCGAGCATTGGTATCACACTGTATGCTGCGACATTATCTGTTGAAATATCCCATGATAACTGTAATTCCTCCTCCTCTATACTGGACGACGTATTCAAGGGCAAAGCGTTGATTGTTTTAATTTCACCAAACACCAAAAGATGGAACAAAATAAAAGTTGCAGCTACGAACGGAGCTCTATTCTGTTGTCTTCTTAACATCTTGCGTTGCACAATTTTCAACCTGAAATAAACAGTTCACTTGCGGATTAGGAACGCTTTTTAATATATATAGTTATTATATTATTCTGGTTAATCGAGCGTTCAAGGGCCTGGATTTTCTTTTAGAAGCCTCTTTTCACAATCTAACCACGATCCTCTTGAGATGAATAGCTAGATTTCCGAACGAAAACAAAGGTCCACAGTGAGGTTTTCTCTTGACGAAGTGCTAACGAAATGTGATTACGCTCAAATACTCTGACTACTTATGTACAATTGGCCCTAACAAACCCGCTGCATGGTTCGAATTGTATTCTAATGACGGTGAAGACAATTATCATTTTTAAATTCCTAATCACTCCATGTATATTATATACGACAATTTTCGCATTCCTTACTTGGAAATGAAGCATTTTTTTCAAAATCTGTACCTTGGCGTGTATCTCGGTCGTATGTCGAGCAAACACTAAACAAGCGATGCGCAGATTATTTTGAGTACGCATCTCTGCATTGTCTCAAAATGACAAATTTCAGTGGTAAACCATTGAGGGCTCTTTCATCTTATCAATGATCTAAAAATAGCTCACGTGCCGCAAAAAATATGCGGGCTTCGACTATAGTAAACAATTCATTTACACTACAAACAAAAGTACTATACAGTAGGCACGCAAAGATATAAAACGGACAAATATCACCCTGCTTTGATAGAATCTGCATTGTGCTTGTTTAAAAACTGAGTTGATATTACGGGCTTCGGTTTAGGAATGTTTGCAGTTTCTGCCTTTTATGTCCATAGGCTGTAACCCTAACGTAGCAACGGTGAGGGGGATATATACTGCGGGATATCCACACATCATGCTGAGTATCCATCAGAGGTCACCTCATGTCGCTTCAAGCTTATTTCTCACAAATTGACTTAATAATTTTCATTGATTTCATTGCAATGAGCGGAAAACAATTAATGTCTCCATATACAGATATAGTATTGAGGAGGAGCACAGGTAAACATGCTATCATAAAATTTATCTCCAAATGGCAAATTGACAAGACTTGATTGTATAAAAATGCTTGTCAAATTTTGTACCTTAGTATCGAGTATCGAGTTGATTGGTAACTATACGCCTGTCGTCGAGGCACGAGTCGTATTATACGGTGTCAAGTTTTGTAAAGAGTATTGAAAACGGAAATTGTATATATTTGCGGTTATCGATACCAATAATTTCAAAGAAATTTATGCATACGAATGTGTAAGCGCAATTCGTATTATTCCGCATAGATTATGCATGCAGCCAATAATACATGTCGTTTTTTACCATGCAGTTTCCTCTTTAGTGCAATATATGTAACAAAGTCAAAGACACTATTTTTGAAAGGACGTCATGGATTATTAACAAGCTTTCGTTGGTAGGGATGCAACTATACCTGAAAAATATAAGTAGAATTTCGACGTTTCGAGCGCGAAAGCCCTTTGTCTGGAGTTATCTGCAGTTCAATGCAGTAATAATCCAGTGATATGCAGTGATATCTGCAGTTCAATGCAGTGATATCTGTAGTCCAATGCAGTGTCAGTGATATCTGCAGTTCAATGCAGTGATAGTCTGGAGTTCAATGCAGTGATAATCCATGACGAAGGGCCCTTCGTCATGGATTATCACTGCATTGATTCTAGAATTTAGCAAATGACGCAATGCCAATGAGAATGTCAAACAAACTATTCTATTTTATATGAAATGGTCCGCTTGTTCGAGTACGTCTTTTAAATGCTACAAGACTGTAACTAAATACAATAATATTCCATTGTAACACGTACCAATATCTCATCTTGCCCATGCCAATTACTTAATCTTCATTAAAATTCTTCTCGCCGTTTTAGTATATATCATGGAACATATACACTTTTGTTATTAAATCCACAAGACTTCAGTGTATGGTATAGAGATAGAATAAATATCCTGTTGTGAACACTCGTATTTTGTTTCCTTCAAGACAAAATAAAGCTACTTAATAGCTTAACTTGCTGCCTCCCATGCACTCAGCCACGCAACAGAGTCTGAATGAAAAGTAGAAAAAATTTGCATGGAATTTTTACTGATACTGTTGGTTTCTGTTATCATCGACTGTGTGAATATACGATAGTTCCTGTTAAAACGTCAACAAGCAATTCGGTAGCTGTGTGTTGATTAATTAATTGCAAAAATGTCAATTGCTTTGAAACAGTTATACACTCTCATTGCAGTGATTGCATACATGATGAAAGCTATATTGCCGGCAGGTGAACTCCATAGATTTTTCCATACTTATACTGGACCAACGCTGCGTCCTAATCACTTCACGGATGGTATAAAATTTTAGTTGATTGTGTAGGAGGGAATGGGTGTATTACAAGTATATTACGATGGGTTTTACCGCAAATAATCAGTTTGCCCTTTGGCTTCAATTACGTACGACCATATTTACTCATCAATTCATTCGGTAAACATGTTCCCTAGATTAATCCAATTTTGTTTATCTTGTTTGCTTATTACGCAACTAGTAAATAGTTTCGATAAAACAGCACCAAATTATTGAAATGGTATGCAAGCTGAAAAATTTGATGCTGACCGCAATTACTATAATGTGACCATAATTTACCCAAGTTCTAATCTCATGCACAGTCAATAAGACAAATATAAAGGTTACTATGTATAATAATTATAGTATCACAAGTGAAATGCTCACCTCGTTCTGGCCAAATTACAAATAGGCGTTTTCAGTTATGTGACGTCCCCATAAGAAAACTAGCTTCAAATATATGATCCCCAGTAAAATTGAAGAATTTAAATTTTATACAAATTTTTGGTGCTCAGTTCATACAATAAATGTATGCAGTGTCCTTTGGTAACCGTATTAATAATACAGTCGATGAGACTGAGCTCAGTGACAGTGTATAATTTTTAATACAGTGTATCAATGCAATACATGTACACCATCTCAGTGACATACACAGCATTGATCATTGCATGGCTTTAGGTACCCTTATCACAAAATGTGTTGGCAGAAGCCCCGTGTAAATATTTCTTTATGCGGATAGATCATTATTTAACGATCTATCTTTAGGCCACGCTTAATTTTTTTGTTGGATTACGGATTTCCCGACTTTGTATTTTTTAAAACCAGAAAAAAATATAAACGCCGCCCACCAGTTTTAATGGAATAATGCGTTGTTTTGGAATCTTGTAAATAAAATGGCGTCCTACACTCACCATTACGGCAATCCCATATAGCCTACGGCTACGCCATTACTTGTCATGCAACATGAATAAAAAGTATTGAGGCAATTTTGAACGCTAAGTTTATTTTAGAACTAAAACTATAGTGCTCGAAAGCTGTATTGTGATTGGCTGGAACGATCCCTATATATAGCAATTCTTACAATTTATTACTGATTATTTAATTGAAAAATAATGATTAATTAAGATTCCCAGGCCCTGCAGAATTTGTGAGTGATCTTCCCATGGTGCAGCAGGGCCTCATGTGGAGGAGGAAGATCTCACGACGAGAAAAGGGCCCGGAACTAGCAACGGAATAGCTTGCTGAATGCTGATCATAGATGCTGATCAATGACTGTATTGAATTCAATTACTAGTTTCTTTCTGTTTCCTTTGGCTACGAAACTACATGCAACTCGAACTGTGGAAGTACAAATGAAGCAAAATGCCCTGGGTACGAGGTTGGGCAGAAGATAATAAAAAACATTACTTCGTTAGATACTTTAGTAATTTTAGTCCAAACTTGCATTTCCATTCGACAAGTATATATACCACATTTCCATTTAATTGCTTGTAAACTTTGGAATATATGCATCTTGAGAGCAGCCCCATTGTATAAGATATATACAATGTTACAAACACAAGGCGAGGGCGAGTATGTATATAAAATCATGTGATTCGGCTTGATGGAAACTTTGTATTTCGCAATATATCTCAAAGACATGAATGATGTTTGGAGGGAAAATTGAACTTATAGATTATGTAAATCAGCAGGATTTTGGACACGACTTCCTTTGTTTATTAATGAGAATTACAAGGTCAAGGTGTAACACTTATATTTATAACTGGGTGTACACGCAGGTATGTCTTTTCACCTATTTACAAGGTAGAATGTAAAACCATCCATAGCTAAATTTCACTGAGTATAAACAAAGCGTGGTAAATAATTGAATAGTTCCTGAATTATAATTACGACAAGGTTTATTTCACTTCAGACATACTTGAGCACAATATTCAATAAGTGATAATGTGATAAAACATTTTGTAAGTGGTAAGGCGATAAAAAGAGTATCTTACAAGTGCTTGAGCCGTCGTGGTGTGAACAGATGGAAGTCATCCCGAGAATGTGGCCTAATTTGTTCAGTTGAGAGTTGACGAGAGCCGTAATCTAAAAGTTGTGCTGAAAAGCTGCAATAATATGAAGTCAAATATGTTTGTGATACGGGTAATTTACGGAACACCGTTTTATACAGTATAACAGGAGAAGTTCATTATTTATAGTGATGTGCGTGAAATACCGAAAAATATGTTGAAAAACGTCGAGGACGATCGCCATCAGAGACGACTTCGAGAGTAGTACATTCTCAAACCAGTATATAAAGAGGATTGATTGGATTTATGAAGTGTACCTTAATATTATTGTGGTATCAAGACAACCATGCATATTGGCTTTGCACTCATGGGCTTGGGTTTTGCTCATGAATTGTTAATGAGCTTGAAAAGTGATTTGAGAGAACCAAAAGTGTGTTGAAAAAACGGAGGCACTGCATGCCGAATTGCTATATAGTGTCAATTTTAAAATCAAGGTTTAAAATTGTTACTTCAAACTGCAGTTTGAGGGTATAGATCGAGGTATTAAATTGTTGTGAAGATTAACATAAGTATACAAAATCTCAGACTGTTTTGGGGAATTTGCCGCCATCTTGTTGTGACAGCTGTTCTTTATAGTTGGTCCCAGACATAGTTGGTCATAGACATGCATCACGCCTTATAGTTTAAATTTTACGTGTTTCAAAATAAGTGCAATATTGAACTAAGCTAATGTTTTAATAATTTTGTCTAGTAATACTAGAATATAGTTTAGGATTATTCATATCTGAATTCTGAAACCAATTTCCACACGTTGAAAACCTGAAAATTTATCGCAAATTCCATCGCCGAAATCTAGTTGCTAGCGCCGTTTCTGGTGGTATACGTAAAAAGACGTCAACCTTCAGGTCCCC
The DNA here is from genome assembly GCA_902702795.2 of Paramuricea clavata. Classification (NCBI taxonomy): domain Eukaryota; kingdom Metazoa; phylum Cnidaria; class Anthozoa; order Malacalcyonacea; family Plexauridae; genus Paramuricea; species Paramuricea clavata. The sequence continues at coordinate 14,396 of CACRXK020002422.1, read as the reverse complement.
ATTTACTGAATAGCATAATTTCGTCGGTGTACATTATTAATAATAATGAGTTTGAAAAATTGTGTATCAAACATCTTTCGTGACCTACGAGATGATTTATTCATAATCTCACAGCGCATAGAAGCTATACATGGTTTTGTCAATTAACATCCACTTCACTCCTGAACAGTTCACAGCTAGTCATAACCCCAGGAGGAGTTTAGGTTTTTGTCGAGGGTCGAGTGTCGAGGGTCCAATGTCGAGGGTGAGGGTGAAAAGTCGAGGGTGAGGGTGAAAAGTTGAGGGTGAGGGTAAAAAGTCGAGGGTGAGGGTAAAAAGTCGAGGGTGAGGGTAAAAAGTCGAGGGTCGTAAAAAAAGTCGAGGGTTGTATTTTTACGACAACTAAGACAACTACTAACGATAAAAGAGGTTTTAAAACGGTGTTTCTCCTTATGTAAATCATGAATTAAGGGAGAATTCTGGTCTAGAAACTAACTCATTAAGTTGATGGTTTGGGTCGTCTGGTTAAAAAGTTTCACGCACGCAGCATTTCTTCTAGCGTGTAATGTCTCCAGGCCACTTTTGATTAAGGCATTTTTAGATAAAAAAGCGGAATTTTTTCATTAAAAGCAAAGTCAAAGAGCATTTATTATCAATATTAACTTAAAAGTCTTAAAAAGAGTTTCTAAACGTAGTACAATTTCATAAACAGGCCAATGGCAATGTTCAACCTCGCATCAAGCAAAGGTCTCCGTCCCGCCGCAGGTGTGCTTGCGAGGTTGGTCAATGACAATGTTTGGCCGTGAGACGAATAATATTGACTGAATCATTTAGCGTTAATTGGTTTCTAGTTGAAACAGTGGCATGTCTGCACCGCGCTAACCGCGCTCCGATCTAGCAGAAAACCACACAAGTTTTTTTATCATAACTTGCTATTGGTAATATATTTTGCCTTAATGTATTGCCATTACTGATTTACTGGCTTGAGGATTACAGCTGCCCGATAATCTATGCTGTTACATTAATTTGATAAGAAAGCAAAGAGATAGATAGATAGATAGATTTTATTTTGACACGCTAACTACGTCAATTAAAAACATTGATTTCCACGAAGGGCGTGTGTTCAAAAGTTATTATATATAAGTGTTGTTATGACTCTTATGGAATCAAATAAAAGAAAATAGAAATAATCTAACTGTTCCAATTGACAAAATTGACAATATAGACAACTAACAAAACATATAGATAACTATTTACAATAAAGGATATATATATATATGTATAAATATATTATTTAGAAACATGAGCAGCAATTTTTCTTTCAAATAGAGACTGGGACCTAATTCCTCTGATTTCTTTAGGCACTGAGTTCCATATTTTTGCCCGTTCTCATATTAGACATAAACATGTTAACTTGCGAGCGTGAAAGGGGCTTAGAAAATAATCGCTTAGAAAATTTACGCAAGGTAGTATCTTTTAAAAGTTAATGTAGTTCTGCATACATATATATGATAAGTCCATGTCACAACATTATTTTAAACAAGTTATTTTGCCCACAAATTTCGACCCTCGACTTTTTACCCTCACCCTCGACTTTTTACCCTCACTCTCGACTTTTTACCCTCACCCTCGACATTGGACCCTCGACACTCGACAAAAACCTAAACTCCCCAGGAGCGCTGCTTACACTGCATTCTGTAAAGTATAAATGTATTTCCTCGTGTCGATTTCACCAACATTCCATACGCCATTTAGGCCACGAGAATTTCATACGCATGAGTAAAATTCCTTGCTACAGCCAGGCACGAATAAAAATCCGGAATAGCGGTTTTATGTTGCAATGGAATAAAGAATAATGAAAACTAAAAATGAACGAATGGATAAAAACACGATAAATTTTGGAAACTTTTAAAATTAATAGTATACACTTAATGTCTGCTCCCGAGGGAAATAGTTAGTTTTGTTTTCCCGAGAATCTCAATGTTTCCCGAGACGAATTATTTTTGTTTTCCCGAGAATCTCAATGTTTCCCGAGACGAAGTCGAGGGAAACATTAAGATTCGAGGGAAAACAAAACTAACTATTTCCCGAGGGAACAGGCATTAAGTGTTTTGTTATATAGCGACGAACAAAAATCAACCTCAACAACATTCATACAACAATTGTATTTCGTGACAAATACTCTATAGTGTAAACGAACCTACTTAAACGGTTTCAGCAGCATATCCTGTTGTCTGTTGTGTATTTTTCTTTTCTTTTATATTCTTTATTTGAACACAAACTTGGAAAATCGTAGTTTCTAATTATCTGAGTTGTGCCTCCATTTTGTTTATTTATGTACGTGGCCGGTCGGGGCGGGCAACAAATTTTCACTTGTTGCCCGGCGGGAAACATTGCATTTATCTGAAGTCACGTGACCACAAATCAGCCAATCACGTTTGGTGTTCACGCTAGCTATATAACAATGGTAATTATTCCGCTTTCACACCCAACAGTTCTGTTGCATGCTGACCGTTTTCAATTCTAATTATTATTCTGTTTCAATTTCTTTCTTTTTGTTCTGTCTATTGTTATCTGGTTTTTTTGCTACATTTTGATCCATTTTATTTTGTTTGTCTTTACGTGCCCGATTCTTGTCCATCCCATTCCATATAGTTCAAACCTATAATTGATTTCGTTTAAAGGGGAAGTCAAGTCCGTAATGTAAACAAACGGTTTGTTTACATTTTGAATTGCTGTATTTTTTAAAATATGATGTACTGTCTGAATATCTAACACCATTTTGGTTCGTTATGCTTCTACATGGATATGAAATAAAGTTTATGTTCAGAAAAATTCGAAACATTCAAAATTTGGGCAATGTTTACCTCGGAGGGCCCTCACATTGTTATGCGCAGAACCGATGCGCAGAACGGACTTGACTTCCTCTTTAATTTAATTCTATATTCCTTAAATTCCTATTTACCGGCTCCTTTCTGTTCCATTTATTCCGATATTGTTTGGTTGTTTGAAATTTTTATCTGTAAAGCACAATTGCAAATTTAGAAAGAAAAAAATTCTTCTGTGTTTGCAAAGCAAAAATTTCCCGCCAGATAAACGACATCCGGGACACCGGTCCATGCAGACACGGAAAATACGGACCACGGTCCGGATATGTTTTTTTACGGACCGCTTGTCAACCAATCAGAATAGAGAATTTTGAAAAGCCATATAATAAATTGTCTTATTGCTGAAGTACTGTTTAATAAACGAGCAGGAGTGTTTTATTAGGTTTAAAGCCACTGCACGTGACATATTATGGTTGACATGATTTGCCAATACGCTTATGAATTATTAATGAATGTTTGAAAGATGGTATAATTTTTTATATAGGGCCTAATAAGACAATTATAATATTAATACTTCGTTTGATTCGGTTACGTTCTGTTCTACCGTATAGTCTGATATTACCTTGGGACGATTTATACTTTAAATATTATGCAGTGCTGTCACGTACTATAGTCTAGTATAGAACTATTTTGAAATCATTGACATATAATTATATTATTATACACTAACCAATAAGCTATATATATAGCTGTGCTGTTAGCATTGCCTATATAGAGACAATCAGTCATTCGCATTCCCAAAATAAACTACACTTGTAGCATGCTTGCTGATATTTATAACTAAAAAGTCCTTTTTCGCCATAAATCATAATTGACTGTCGCCAACTATCGCTAGATATGGCTGTTTTAAGTACTGTTTAATAAACGAGCAGGAGTGTTTTATTATGTTTAAAGACACGAGCGCGCAGCGCGAGTGGCATTAGACATAATAAAACACGACCTGCGAGTTTATTAAACGGCTTCAAACACGACTACAAATTCAATAGATATGCTGCCTATTAGTATTCTTTATATAAAGAAAACTAATGAGGACACGACTACAATAGATACTGCCTTATTAGAATTTTTTATATAAAGAATACTAATTAGGAGTGTTTTATCAGGTTTAAAGCCACTGCACGTGACATATTATGGTTGACATGATTTGCCAATAAGCTTATGAATTATTAATGAGTGTTTGAAGTACTATTTAAAGCACGCGTAGGAGTGTTTTATCAGATATAAAACGCGAGGCGCAGCGTTTTATATCTGATAAAACACTCCTACGCGTGCTTTAAATAGTACTTAAAAAACGACTCATCTTATATGAGTTCATTGGCGAAGAAATTTTTAAAGTAAACTTTGTCTAAACCGAGAAAATCAAAGCTAAAGTTTATGTAAATTAACATGATTTTTTATCACATATAAAGATACGACACGCTAATGATTTTTCTTTGTGTTTTCCTCCTGAATTATTAATGAGTTTTTTAACTATATATACGCATTTGCAAAACTTAATTATAGTACATGGTTTTCATGTAGGCATATGAAATAAGCGCAAACAGAAGGAAAGACGTAAACAAGTGACGTAAACCAAAATAAAGCTTCGATATATGTTGCAAGCATCAACACAAGGTTTTAATTGCCTCTAAGTATGTAAAATAAAGCGACTGCATGAAAACTGACAATTAAGGGACAGTTCTCTCACTTTTCTTTGCACCCCAAGAGGCAAATTAATTGAAGAAAAGAAAATTAATTATGTCTTCGTATTCTTCATGTGAACACTATTATCACATGTGAACACTATTTTTTGGGAAGCTATGCCTATGACTATGTGACGTGTATATTGGATAAAACAATTTCAATTATATACTACTTATTTTTTTTATACTTTTCATCTAATTACACCAAACAAATCCTTCAATGGGCTACACTTATATTAACTGATATACGTATGTGACACATTTTCCAACTGAACATGTAAACAATTTCTTCACTCAGCACTCTGTTAATTAGCATGCATGCATATTCTCTTAAACTATTTTCTATTTCCACGTGTATATACTTATAATTTTGTGCATGCATACAATACGTAGCAATTATAGACTTTGAAGGAGACCGAGAAAGACATGAGATCTCGGGATCCTATATATAAGGAACATTTATATACCTCATTTATATTTTCATTTTTTCACACAATCTTTCTTTAGAAGATCTCAGGAATCCTACTTATCGATTTGTGAGATGTTGTTCAATATGTTCGTATACCCAAGGCCAAGGTCATTTTGTTTGGTACGGTCAAATTTTCTATTTTTATGCACTTTTGAGAACATTATTTTAAACATTCAGGAATCCGAGAAATACCATAATTCAAGTTTGTTAAATAAACATTTATTCCAGGCCTGATAAACTGACCTTTGTGTACGGCTATAGTTAATTGAAGATGAAGAATATATGCACTGAAAATGTATATACTGTATTATAGGAAATTATCAAAGAAATATATGAAGTGTGTGCATGGTGATAAATTGAACCTTGTATTTCATATAAAGCTGTTCACACATTGCATGCACTCTAAGTCTTGCATATGTTACCAAGCGTCATCTTAATATGAGATCTTCAGCTCGAAACGTCTTGGCACAGTGCAGTGCATGTATACATGCTTTTTAGCCTTTCAGCTTCAAATAATTGTAGACTTGCTGACATTGGCATGGTGTTAAATCTATTTTTGTGAAATTCAAATATATGTCAGTAAGTCAGTTCATGTATTCATTCATTTATTTCTATATTCATATGCCGAATAAATATTATTCATCGCAGGAACTATAAATTATAAATGAAACTTTTGAGTATTGCAGGTAATTAATCGCAAATACACCGGAAGTATACTTTAAGGAGCTGATTACATGGAGAGTTTTCAGCTGAGGCTGAAATTTCAGCCCGGTCTGAGGATAAAATGAAGCAATTACATGACAATAGCAGTTTTGTAACTGAAGCAATTGCACGACAAAACTTTCAGCCCGGTGTGACGCGAAATTCCTGACTTGGGAAATATCTGACCATTGTAGAACTGCCCATGCGCAGACGATGCGCATGGATGACTTTGGTTCATAAATTTCGCAACTCAACAGACAACACGTGTATTTATAAAGTCATTTTATTTATACATAAACCACATAAACTTTATATATATGTAAACTTTATTTATACATAAACTATTTTTTCACCACATGACCGGGGTGAAAATCGCCCCATGTACATGATATAATCGTCTGGAAAGTTCAGCCCGGGTTGAAAAAACAATCATTTTAAGTGGCTTTATTTTTGTCTGTACTATATATATATTTTTAAATGCAATCTCACAGTGTCGCACAAATTAAATACTATAGACATAAAGAACATTTTAATTCTTCAAAGAAGCGAAATTTTAGGACTTGATCGTTTCTGCCGGGGCTGAGATTTCATCCCGGTTTTGGTTGAAATTTTAAATCAGCCCAGACTGAAATTTGCCATGTATATAACCCTAACCACTAATGTCAGCTCTGTTAACCGGGTTGAAATTCAGCTGGGGCTGAAAACTCTCCATGTATAATCGGCCCCTGAATGTAACGGAAATCCTCTATTCAGTTCTTTTTTACATACAAAATCTCCTTGTATAAATACAGGGTGTCCCCAATAAATGCCCCACTATATTTCGTAATATTACTAACGTTGGCTTTAATAGAAGTTTTAGGTTTATTGACGACAATCCATTGATGTTTGCCGTATAATAACTAACATACGCCTTCTAAGAATCACTTAACATGGCAACACCAAATTTCTGACTTGTCAAATTATGGAAATTAGGTTAAATAAAAGCATTTCAGTTCTTTTATATAGAAGGGATTTTAAAGATAAATTAAAATGACCAAATTTCTTGTTTTTCGTCCTTGTCACCCCCTTGGATGTGGGGGTATTTTTTGGGACACCCTGTGTATGTTTAACTTGTTATAATTCCTTGTAGGACAAATCATGTGCGATGCCACCTGTGGATGCCCGAACAAATCTTAGTGCACTAATTTCTTACTCGGAATATATATTTGTTCCATTTAAAGCTACGGAAATCCAATTGCCATGAAGTTTATCTTGATATACTTGTTGTTTTGTTTTTTAACTACATATAACACAGTCAGGACGTAGGTAGTTGTTTAAATGAGCTATACATGTGGGGATTTAAAATTATCGGTGATAATTTATTTATTTATCTATCCTGCATGGATGCAGGGTGCGATAAATTGCGCGTCAGTTGCGGTCTGGTACTTTCTTTTTCCATGCAGTCAAGTAGCACGTGGGTATACGCGGAAGGCGGGACTCAGTGCAATTGCTTTTTGCTGGTATCATATATGATCTTTCCAAGCCCAAGGTATTCAAAACTGTATATGAAGTCGGTACATGTCTAAGTCGATCTGACATGTCTTGGCATCACAGTGCTTGGCATGGAACATGATTGGACTTATGGGCTAATGTTGGAACATGATTGGACTAACGTTGCATGGAGTTGCGATTGTACGTAGCGTTTGTATATGCATGACTTCATTGCATGCAATTCGGCTAGTTCTTGTTCAAACTCGTATAGTTTCAGATACACCTCTTATTAAGTTTGTATCATGCAGCTCAAGCACGCGGCAATATAACCATCGGATTTCATGCACTGAGTACCTGTCTGATACGACAAGAAATCCCGAATTATCGCACCCTGCTTGAATGGACTGACTTTAGCACTCAACTGGTTTCGATATTGATTATTATTGTGTATGTTATAACCAATTTATTTCATTAAGACTTCGATGTGTAAATTCTCTTAGGCTTAGCTAAATGAAGATCATCCACTTCAATGTGGTATATCGTATTATAAAATAACATGTATACAACGCGTGCTCTGATTGGTCGAAAGTCGAAACCTGTGTTTGGATCATGCCATCCAAACACGGAAATTTAAAGTGAAAGATTTTTAAAGTGAAATTTAACACGGAAAGTAACGTTGTTATCAGTTTATAAAACTTGGGAAAGTTGCTCGAATGTTAAGAAAAGCGCGCAAAATCACTCGCCTTCGGCTCGTTTTCGCGCGCTTTTCTTAACTCTCGCAACATTCCCGCGTGTTTGGATCAGGCCATCCAAACACGGAAACCATAAAGTAATTGTATATACGTACACTATAAAATATCTAAAAAAAATGCATGCAGGTGTCAAAGATTTGATTTTATGCAGATGCATAAAATCAAATCAAGTTATGATAACCTAAAATTCATGACGTATTAATGACGTTCTGTAAAGACAATGTACATTAACTACAAGTCATGTATTGGCACAATTTACGTTGAAGTTCATGGACATGGTGAGACGGTTCTGCATGGTTTCAGCATGTATACAGCTATTTCAATTAAGGTTGTCCACGAGCAAAGCGGAAAAGTCGAATACGAGCGCGAAAGGAACCCAGCAGCCTTTCGCGCTCGTATTCGACTTTTTCGCTATGCTCGTGGACAACCTTAATTGAAATACATGTAGCTGTATGCTTTGACACCTTCATGCATGCAGCATGCAACCTACTCAATCATATTTTGCGTCTTTTAATTATTGATATCATCATGTATAATTAACTGAATGTTTTAGCTCCACTCTACTAGTTTATTGAGTGAATGTTTAAACGTCATTAAATAATTATTCGTCCTTGAGCGAAATTTTACGCATGCACACATTCATATTGATTGGTTTGTTTGCATGAGTTGCCATTCGTATAAGGGATTTGAAATTCCAATAAAAATTAGATGCCACATAGTGATATTTGATGTAATCCTGAAAATTATGAGAACTTTTCACACATTTTCATATCTTTCATAGGCCTTCGAATATTCTTGTCGAAATCATCATACAACAGTGAACTGAACGTCATCTTGTAATCATGCATTGTGGACAATGCGGTATGTCACGTCAAAGACAGGGTCATACAAAGTTTTCATATTAAGCATGCACCATGCAGTATTTCAACGGTCGTTTCGTAAAGGTGGAATAGACAGGTCGCATTCCAGAAGCACATTTCAGATTGTGCATGCATAGTATGCAGTATAAAATAAAGTATATAGATTCCATCTTTTAACGGTTATAAAATTTATCAGCAAAGCAATAAAAGAATGAGCCACATTGTCTAAAGGACAAATTCCGCTAAATTAACAGCATGCAGCTACTGGGCTCTTTATATAGCTTCAGGCTATATCGCTTTAATAAGAAAAATTGATCACATAAAGCACTTGATAACGTCAGTATATATGACGGCCTAGTTATACCGTGTTGTTTTCAAAAAATCTGCTAATAACGAGGTTTTTACCGAAATAGCACCACGCGTCCTACAGCTCACTGTGATGAAGATTTAGCTACATAACCTTATAGTCATTGTTATATAAATAATATTAATTTTCTTAAAAATACCGATTCATTTGGTAGCAGTCATGTATAGCAGTCATGCACCTAAAATATTGACTATGCAACTTATCTGCTTCGAAATATTTCAGTTTGTTTACTGTATCATCAGAAGGTTAGGCTGGTGTTTGCCGTGTTTCCGTCTCAAATGTTTCAATTCTTTGAACAGATATCGTTTGCACGGCATAGTTTGTGTTTTCCCATGCACCTATACAACAATATATATTATACAGTGCATGCTATACTTACGAGCGGAATTAATCTTAAATATTTACACTGTTGTATAATAATACCAAATGTTTGAACTGAAAACAATGAGCTGTCCGCAATGTTGGAATAACTTACGTTTTATTTGTCATTAATTATTTAATTCCTATATATACATGTATACAGCTATTTCAATTAAGGTTGTCCCCGAGCAAAGCGAAAAAGTCGAATACGAGCGCGAAAGGCTGCTTGGTTCGTTAAAAAATCGTTAAAACATTCATTAATTTTTTAGAGATTCCCAGCAGCCTTTCGCGCTCGTATTCGACTTTTCCGCTTTGCTCGGGCCGGATAACCTTGATTGAAATAGCTGTATATAATTCCTATAAGGAGCGTTTCTTTTGTAAATCTAGATTTGGATTTTTAGGATTCCGATTCTTTGGATTCGTTAAACAAATGGAACGAATTGTGAGAATCGGAATCAGGCCTGCTGTTTTCCCGCCATTTTTACAATAAGTTTTCTGTCCCATTATACATTGCGGTCGGGTCAAAGTACATGCTAGAAGGCCAGAAGCTCAAAAGGAACGTTGAATCCTAATCAAGATTCAGATTGAATCAGAAAAATCCATATGTTGAGGTGGATTCATCAGATTCGAATCTATTTTAAGATTTTGTTAAATGAAACTGAAAATCGATAATCGGATTTGAAGATCCAAATCCGGATTGCACTAAAGGAACGCACCCAAATACTGACAATTTAAAATGTTTTGAAAAGCTACCTATTCAGTGCAGGTATAGTTTTGCGCTCATCATCAGTGCATCTACATTATTCTCATGTGTAGTGACATCATCATAATCATATCATCACCATCTCGAGTGTTGCCGTCTCGTTCTCAGAGCCATCGTTGATCGAGTGGAGTGTTGCACGAGCCGTTTCAGTGAAGGTATATATAGAGAATAATACATGGGTGCGCGGAAATACCAGATTTATTTCGAGTGTTGAACATGTTCAACACGAGAAATAAATCTGGTATTTCCAAGCACCCATGTATTTTTCTGTTTATTATATAAAGGACAGTCTTTGAAAAGCGATAATTTTTACAGAATGCGGATTGAAAAGCGATAATTTTCACATGTGAGATTATGATGAATAATGTCACATGTGAGCTTATCACTTTTAACAGTGCTCGAAATCTCTATAAAGCACTGTACTTTATATAATAAATAGCAATAATTACGAGGTAGGATGAAGTACTTCTTTCAAGCGGCTCGAAACTTTGACGTGCTTTTGATATATTTTCAGGCATTTGCATGTGTAAGCATGCAACGTCGCCAATATCTATTAGCGTTCTTAGCACGGTAACTCGCTTATGAGATGTCTGCGGAGAAGGCTAGCATATATATGTTCTAACTCATCTGTAAAGAAATATTTGGCACCAAGACTATAAAAAAGCCGTCCCGGAAAAAAGTAGTACTCGCGCGGCATGATCAAACATCGTTGGGAACATTTCCAGAACATTTTTCGTACATTTTTTTTATGGAGAAGTCTGAAGAGTATAATTATAAAGGAATCATAAACTAAGTTTCATACATATAGTTGCTGCCGAGCGTGAGCTAGGCAGCTTACTATACTCTTGACGGAATTGTACTTTAGCCGAATTTTTCTTTTATATTAGTTAGGTCCAGATATTTCGCAAATGTTTTTAGTATGATGGTAGTACGTTCTTTGGCAGTACTAACAGGAAAGAGCCTGGGAACGAGGTTGTACTAACTTCTAGTTATAACCTGTAAAGAGAACTCAATTAATTTTACCAGATTTATTGTTGCAAATTTTGAGCGGAATATTTGAAAAAGGTTCACTGAGTAGTCTGCGAACAGTCTATGTAGAAATTCGACTATTCGCAGGCTAAATGGTTGAGATGCCAATTAAAGGCAAAGCAAGTACGATAAAATATTTTACCACTTGATGTCGATGATTTCTACTGCATATTTATACTGACACTTATATTTCAACAGGTACTTTATCTTATAGCGAGCATAAGGAAAACATCTTTATAAACTAGTGGTTTGGTGTTGACTATATTAAAACCTTTCATGGGGCCGCAAAGGTTGTATATAATAACTCAGTTCAACCAACATGTGTTTTAAATCTTTCTGCCTGTAATAACTTGACTTCCTGACTTCGAGGATAAATAGAGTATAACACTCTTAACGGACGGGATATGAACACTGGACGGGATATGAGTCAATATCAGCCAGTTTTTGGAACGATGGACAGAGATGACTGTGTTTGGTGGGTTTTCTTCTTTCGTACGATGAAACGGGCTAAATGTGCCGTTTAAATTGAAGTCTTGACCTACGCATGAGACCTCACTATAGTCTTGGCCTATTTCTGCTCTAGTTAGTCATTATAGTTGATAAAAATTTGTCAACCAATCAGCGAAGCAAAAACCTGGCCAACTTGGACTGTAAACATGGCTTAAGTCCCATGCGTGAGGCACGCGAATAAAGGTGTCGCTATAACAGAAAAATAACATGATATTAATGTCATAGTTACGCACTTTTAGGTCAATGTCAGGAGGGATTGAGGGAATGACCTTATCAGTATGTCAAGTAATACTTAAGTCTGGAACAATACATTTGTCGTTCTAATTAAAGGAATAAAGCTCTCTAACTTCTAACTTGCACTTGTATAGTAAGTGATGCCTCAGCTGTTTACTAGCGGCTCACTCTGATCTCTAAACAATGATTGTTTACTAGCGGCTCACTCTGATCTCTAAACAATGATTGATTTATTGATGTGGAATTGAAATATAAGACTTTAATCTCTCCAGAAAAATCTATTAAAAGATCGAGAAATCTACTCTATATTGCCAGTATAATTTTTAACAATGCATTTCTTGTTCTACTTATACTAAGGCCTTATAGTGTTATAGTTTTAGTGTTGCCTTAATGGACCATTTGCACTATAGACTAAATTTTGATCTAGACAAAAATTTCATCACAGCTTGAAAGAGCATCACAAAATTAGTAAGATTTCAAAGTTTCGTTGCGAAATGTTGTAAAATGCGGATAATATAGCCATGCGAAGTTTGCCGTTTTTCAGTCATTTTGTATTACGCCACGGGAAATTGACAGCCCAATAGGGTGTTGGGGCATCAATTTCCCGTTTGTAATACAAAATGACTGAAAATTGCAAATTTCGCAAGGCTATATTATCCGCATTTTACAACATTTCGCAACGAAACTTTGGAATATTACTAATTTTGTGATGCTCTTTCAACCTGTGATGAAATTTTTATCTAGATCAAAATTTAGTCTATAATGCAAATGGTCCATTGAGTATCTTAATATCTCATCTCTAAACATGCAGTGATTAATTTATACATTGATGTGAAATTATAGAAAACCCGTTTATACTCTCTCCAGAAAAAGATATTACAAGTTCACTAGAAATCTATTTTTCTCAATTCTCATCACACAGCCAACATATTATATACCTAATCACTTGCGTTTATAACTGCATGCCCTCTCCCGCCCGCACTAAACGCCTGCTACGCAGGCTACCTATATAGCGGCTTCTACGCTCGATAAACTTGAATTGATTTATTGATGTGAAATTAGAGGAGTGTCTATTCTTACCAGAACAATTCAAAGATCGAATTTTAAAAGATCGAATATTTTCCAACATTGCATTTTCTCGTTCTGCATGATTACAGCTCTCTAACTTTTTTAGTTTAGTTTTAGTTTAACAACTTTAATTTGGCATTTTCACAAAATATATAACAAGAAAAACATCCCAAATAAGGCATGGCACGAACGGGACAAGTCCCACTTGTATTAGGCTAAGTGCTGCATGCATGCAGTATAGCGGTTTACTCTGATCTCGAAACATTGATTGATGATTTATTGATGTGGAATTACAAATATAACCGTTTATTTTCTCCATGCAGAATTGCACGGCGGAAATTTAAAATATATTATATAAAATCGAGAAATCTATCATCGAAGTAAAAAAATATTGTTCCGTGCAAATAAAAAAACATATATTAACAGGCAGTAACTTGTGTTCCTTTAGATACGTGGTGCAAATAGCCTTCATGCAGTCACGCCGCCATTTTTGGGTGGCATTTCAGCAGACGTCTGCGGGATAAGTCCACATAACAGTGACTTTTTATAATTATTTTGGCCAATACTGGTAAATTTGCTTTGTATATGGTTAGTTTATTTTGAAAAATTGCTTTTCACATTGTTTTAATTGTCTGCAATGGTTAATGCGAATTATAGATGCCACCCAAAAATGGCGGATATTCGTCATCGTGAGAAAGGCTAATTGCCAAGCATATAAGAGGGTCACAAGAGTGTAGAGCTGCACTTGCTTGCTTCTAGTCTTCGGGTCACATTGTACGAACAGTCCGTGGCTATATGAACATAGATCAAAGGCCGTTGAGGCCGACTCACGGATGAGATCAAATGAAAGTGACAGAAAGAATTAGAGCAATTCGCAGACCGTGCGAATTTTGCCATTTGTCGTGCTTCTTTTATTGCCAATTGCCAAATCAAAAGAACGAATGCGTGCTCCAGCCCGCTTTCCGGTCCTGAAAGGCACGATTCGCAGGCATGCAGTGCGCGCAAAGCAGGCTGGTCATTTCTCACTGTTTATCTGCCCCAGACTCAAGAAACCTAATTAATGTATGTTAGGCCCGGTTTAGACGCCGTGCTTTTCATGAGCCGAACTTAATACAATGAATAAGCACATGAGAAGCACGGCGTCTAAATCAATTAAGCACTGCACTTAATATTAAGCACGGCTAAATTAATAAGTTCGCCTGGTTCAGGCGTGCTACACGGCTGAAGCACATGTTGATTTATACTGCCGTGCTTTACATGAGC
>CACRXK020002421.1:32500-43632 GCA_902702795.2 Paramuricea clavata | reverse complement strand
TATGTTCTCTATTAATTTATACCCTACTTCTCTTCAAACTTACTTAGGGAGCAGTCATTAATGCCAGGGGGGCGGAAGATATTTGGGGGGGGGGGTGGCCATCAAAAATTTATCAACCAGTTAGGGGGGGCTACCAAAAATATCAAAGAAAGGTAGGGAGGGGGCACCAAAAATAATGTAAATAATCATAAAACATCAGCAATTATAGTTCAGTGTAATATAAATGTCAATGCAATATAAGTATAGGTAATCACACAGGAAGGAGTGCAATTAATTATATTAACACTACGAGTAATGTTTGAAAAATGTGCCAAAATTGCACAAGCTGTTAATTAGTTGCACGACTTGCCCGAGTGATTATTTATTTTATGCATAGCATGATGAAATTCAATAAAATTCAACTTCATTTTGTCAAGAGTTTTTAATTCTTTTGTAAGCAATTTGGCATAAACAAACTTTGGAAATGATCATAAACTCATAAAGGCACATAATTTAAACTAGGACAAATGATTCAAACTCAAATAACATATGAAATTATTAAGAAAATCTTTATAAATTGTATTTATACAGACTTACATAGTCACGTTTCGCTGCATCTCGTCGAGATTATTTCTTAAAACTGTTTCCAGGTATTCTCCACAGGCTCTTTTTGTCATACTATGTTTTTTAAACTCATTCTTGTGCCAAAATTTAGTTCAATTGAATTCGTCCATGTGGTTTTTATACAAGATAAAGATAAATTTCCCCGCCATATTGGACTTGTTGTTTTGATTTCCCGCTCCCCCCAGTTATCGAAAATTAAGCACCACAGAGCCCAAGGTGTCGCTTGCGAGATTGGGCCGCCTGTGATCTTAGTATATGTTTGGAATGCAAGTTCAATCACGGGGGGGGGGGGGGGGGGCTATGAAAATTTATTATATTTAAAGGGGGGGCATAAAAAAATAATTTGAAAGAATGAGGGGCCATGAAAAATTTACCATGAGTTTAGAAATATCTTCCGCCCCCCCCCCTGGCATTAATAATGACTGCTCCCTTAATGCATAGGTTTGGAAACTCATTAGAATAACAATATAACTCATTATCCATGTTAGTCAACATTTATTCATAAACATGGCCGTTCGCCGTCACGTATATCAATAGCAATGTTTCTTAAAACATTGCTATTGGTTAGTTGGGCAAAAAATACAATACGCACGTGACGGTGAACGACCAGATTTATGAATAAACGTCGGCTAACATAGAAAATGAGTTATTGTTATTCTAATGAGTTTCCAAACCATCTATTCTATTAACTATGCTTAATGAAATGAAAATTTGAAGATTTAACAACAGCCTTCCCGTTTCCATGTAAACGATAATCATGCAGTGACAATGAATTAAAATGCGCATTTCCCCCTCCCTCCCCCGTAAAAGGTCTGGATATAGAATGGAGGAGAAAGCTTATATACTAGCTTATTTCTGTGTTGACTGCTCTTGACAATACACTGAATGGGTGGCAGCACAGTCCTCTTTTAATGATGCTTGTTGCTTAGGTGTTATATTAATATTGGCAGTGGATCTACCAGATACCGAGAAACAGAGCACTGTCATAACATCACGACTGAAAGCTATGTTTTTAATGTAGACTAGAGAAGGCTTAGAATCTTGCTTAATTTTTCCTAATGTGCATGTATGTACAATAACAGCCTTTTTGTTAATGTGACCATAGTTTAGTGATTGTAAAAGATTGACTTCAATCCATAGACCAACAGTTGATCACATGTTGTTGCTGCACGAGTATGGGCTTAAGCTGCCACTAGCTTGGTGCATGGTTGCACGTCGGTTGCAATAGGCGAATATCTTACGACGTATTTCTGACAGTAATGTCCAGTTGTAAATTGCTGTTTCTTATGACTCCTTCCAAAGGATCTGCGTTTCTGCGGGATGAATTTTCAGAAAAAATTGTAAATTTGTTAAGCTCAGCTCAGTTTGTCCAATCTCCATCAAATTTTCCGACAGACGATTACTGCCGTTCGCACACAAAACAACTTAAACAGAACGACGGTTTTGAATGATAATTATATGTCACGATAAAAATACGGCGCGCACTTTTGAAGAGCTACCGCACACACTTTTGTAGAGGTATCATTTGACTTTCTAAGAAGCTTACTTCGGTGAGATTTTATTGAACCCGTAGCTTAACAAAACTTTTCGCGTGAAGTGAATGCGTTTTTCTTTCGTCCGCAAATAAACGAAACCTTAATATCAAAGTGAAATCCTATGGCAATCATAATTTTGGCGGGAAAAATTGCCATTTATTTATGCTCATGCACGTTTGGAGTTTCCCAGAAATTGTTGGATTGTTAATAATTGTGGTATTTAATTTTGTCTACAGTACCTTTCAGTGCGTATTTATACCAACTCGATTTCCAAACATCTTTACAAGCGCATGCAGTTTCCTCAGTATATATTTTTAAACTGAGCTATACTATACGTTTTGTCCAATTAGCAACTTTCAGAAATGTTGTTTTTTCTGCACTTGGAACAGCCAATCCGCACTCGCTGCGGCTCCTATGCGCTTCTTTATTTGCACCGCCAACTATATGAAACAAACGCATCTGTGGTAAAATTTATATTAGTGTACATTATTTGTTACACGCAAATTGAAAATTTGCTTTGCCCAACCGGAAATTTGAAGCCCAACTTGAAGGCTAGTCCCAGTCTTTTTGCGCATGCGGAGAGCGCGGCCAACCGTTGCATGAATACACATTCTTGAAAACCGGCTTAAAAATTACAGCGCTCAAAGCTGGGGGCAGATCGTGCGTTTATGCCTCGCGATTCTCTCGAGTACGTAGGCCCTAAACAATTATTAGAAAAAATTAGTAAAAACTAAAACTAAAGTCTACTAGCTGACATTTACCTGAATCACCAGCGCAGTTTTCTCCACAAATTTTGAAGAACGTTTTACAAAGACTGGTGCGTCGAGTGCAAACGTTTCCAAGAAGCCTCGGCAATACTCATTATAGTTACATGGAAAATATAATTGTTTGCGAAATCAATTTCTCTAAATTGAATTGAGATTGCAGAACTAGTCGGCGAGTTTGGACATTTAAATCAGTTTTATTAATATTAAGGATTAAATGGCACTTTCGACTTTAATCTATATTGTTTGTGACAACCCTCATTGTCTTAATATCTCAATGATGCGTCATTGTTGCATGCATATTTTTTGTTATCAAATTGTGTGGATTATTCTCATTACGATAACATAATGGCGCCTGCGTAGGAGGCCACCTGCTCTTCTAGCTTGCCTATATACATGATTTTATTTTAAGAGTTTAATTTAAATAGTGTTCCACCAGTACGTCGAAATGTTTTTAAATGTTTGCAGTGCTGCTTTAATAGTATTTTTTCAATATAACTTGCAATACGAAGAATTTCGCCCCTCGCTTAACATGGTGATATTTTTATAATTGTTTGTTTGAAAATGCCGCTCGTTTACTTAATATTGCATATATTTGCCGAGCAACGCGCGTAGCGAGGGTACTAATTCCGCGCTCATGCATGCAGGTAGTTAGAAAAGAAAGTTTCTGGTTTATAGGGATGCCAACTATTTGAAAAATACAGGGACAAAGGGCCTTCGCTCGACGAATTTGTATTTTCAGGTAATTGCATCCCTATACCTATCAATATTATTGGCACTACCGACACTGGCACAGACCATTCAAGATTATATTCAGCTATTTACAGCTGGAAAAAGGAATGTTATACGGAGTGAAAAGTCCATCAATGGTCATCTCACGTTAACCTCAAAAATATGACGGATTGTCACTGATCTCAAACGAATTGTTCAAAGAGTAATAAGCGAGATTATGAAACATACCATGCCCAGTGAATCCTACGCGTGAACATTTCAAAACGTTTTTAAGATTGCATGGGTTTATGGAATGTTGAACAACATTACGCTACATTATATTACACGGGGATTAAATATTATAGTTAAAAGTATAAAATAGAATTATTTTGTCGAAAAAATATCGAAAAATCATATAGGCGCGTAAAAACGCTGAGCCCGCTGCTTAACATGATTGAACAATGTTTTGTTGCCCACGTTGTTCACGCTAATTGTCAATAATATTGAACAATAGTGTTGAGCCTGAATCGGGTGTAACAATATTGTTCAATATTGTTGACAACTGTGAATAGTGTGAGCAGCAAAACACAGTTTAATCTTGTTTTTATCAATATTGCAACAACCTGATCGTTTTTAGCCGTGTAGGGGAAAAGATACGACCGCGTTACTATGGCTCCATTAATTTGGAACTACTTCATGTTACTTCATGTTACGAAAAGTGGCGAACAATGGATTTTAATGTGTGATTTTCCCTTGTTTGGAATCAAACTTTATCTAACATGGTAAAAATTTCTGTCATTAAATCCCTTGAGATTGCATGGTTCCACACCACTTATATAATAAGCTTGTTTTTGTTTATTTTCCCACCTATCACAATTGTCAGTATTACTTGTTGGGACTTTATTCTATTCAGTAACTAGACGAGCATACCTTATCCAAGCATTCTGTGTTCTGTTTTCAACAGTTAGTGGAAATTAGTACGATGCATGTAGTCGGAGAGTTTAAATTTGACATGGAATTATTTATTATTACTTTTCTCATAACATCGGCATTTTGGCAGTCGTTATTGATTTTATCTTGTGGCTATTTTCAATTGAAGTCTTAGATTTGAAAGCAGTGGCTAAGCTAGCCATGGCAACTAGTCATGCTATGCTATAATAAACGTACTGTTATAGATAATCTGAAGACAAAACATTTCTAAAGGTTTGAATAATTTTAATTAAATATTTTAAAATTTGCATAGCATGACCTTGGTCTAGTTTCTATATGGCTAACTGCGCCACTTTGATTGTTTGAAAAAGTTCCAATCTATATTTACATGGTCCTTTGGCAATTATATATAGGGTATTTAGAAATTGGATACCTCTTGTCAAAGTCCCGTGTATATACAAATACAACGGTGGCATTCAACTCTTTTTCCTTTATGATATAAAATAATGCGGTATTGCTGCATTATTTCAGTTTTATTGTATTAACAAATTATTGTATTAGACAGTATGATGCCTTGAAGGACACTTGATTGTATAATACCCGATTCCCCATGCATTCGTGCAGACAATAGTCAATTTACAAAAATAGCGTTCTAAATTAAAATGTTTTTTATAATCAGGCGTATTAAACTTTCCTTAACATGCCTGATCAACCAAACAAGCAAAGTTGTGGGAAATATACCGTTTTACAGAAGCGTTCATACCCGTGTCAAACGCTGTTCTGGGCGTAAGCCAAGGGCGAGAGTATACCACTCCACTCGGCTAATTTATACATGAGAACATAGCGAAGCCGGCAAAGTCATCCTTCATTATGTGATGAACGGTTTTCGACGTTATTTCATATACAGCTGTTTCAAAACAGGTTGTCCTTCAATAATCTTAAACCCTAAGCGCACAAGGTGTGATGGGTAACTTCTTACTTAAAGCCTAAAACGTGCAAATTTTGCATTGTAACAATGGCAAGACAGATTTTAAGAGGCTGTCTCTCTAAGAACCGACCAATGACTCTCGACTCAAAAAATGAAATTCTTCGTTACTTTCACAATGAAATGTATTTACCCCAAGAACAAACAAACACTATTTGGAATTTTGAAATTTTATTAATTTGTAAAATTTCAGCGATTTTTCGATCCCGCGCCGTCGCGCAGAAAATCCTCTGCCTATATCAGGCATAAAAATTAGCCGAATTCAAATACATATAATTTTAAAAGTATTCAACCAAATTTTATGATTTTTTCACCCACCAACGTGAAAATTATTCTACTTTGAAACTTGTCTTGTTTTATGATGCTTTTACAGAACGATTATGACAAACTTTAGCGATAACAAGCACCGGGTCTAAATACGGCTTTGTACACATATCAAATTCGACTTTAAATTTCTCAAAAGTGGCACCTAACTGGATTCAGTGACTAATATGGTTAAAAAAAGGGAAGTTTGAGGTACCCATATCCATAATAAAACTTGTTACCAACCGCGATTTGAAGACTCGACTGCCTCTGAAAATTGATACAATTTGGCTGTTTTGTTTAGCTTCAATTATAGCGGAGTTGAGACGTCAGAGCTTCCAGTCACTTGAAAAATGTGCTGTTGTTGCGGTTTTTTTTACACAAGCCGTTAATATCATCGTAGTTAAGCGATTTTTCTGTGTTCATGAACATCACAAGTGGATTTAATTCGAAAAGATTTCGATCGATGCAGCGAGGTAAACGTGGACTTTGAATAAGGGTTTTGATTAGTGTTTCAACCAGGACTTGGATGAAATTTAATAGAATAGTCATATATGGAATAGCTAGTCTCCAAATGACCCCCACCCCAACTCTATCCTGACCCCTACCCTACACCCACCCCACCTCTATTGTGATGTCATTTGAGGAAGTTTATATCAACTTCACCTGGAATTTGTTTAAGGAGAGCTAATAAAGGGTGAAGTTTATTTTCATACAAGAGTTTTCAAATGACGTCACAAAAACGCGAGGTTTGGGTAGGGTTGGGTTTGGGGCAAAGTCGTACTGGGGGTGTGGGTAGGTCAGGGCATGTGGGGACTCTTATATGAAACGTCGGCCAGAATAATGGTAGAAACTGTTCACGATGTATTTAAAATTGGGAATGTTAATTAATGCGTAAATTACCCCTATAATGTATAGTATCATGTGAAGATGTAGTTGGGAAACGAAATTGTCAATGTATTGCTGTGCATTACACGAAAGAGAAGCCATAGAAACAAGACAATTCGTCATGTTTCTGGTTTTCTGCTAATAAATGGCAGTAATTGTTGCACGATTAAACTGTTTATGACGGGAAGTGCCAAAATTAGCAATGACTCTATTTTATCTCGCTTACCTCGCCGTAACGTTTACCTCGCTGCATCGAGCAAAATCTTTTCGAATTAAAACAACTTGTGATGTTCGTGAACACGGAAAATCGCTTAACGGCTTGTGCGAGAAAAAAACCCGGAACGATAGCGCATTTTACAAATGACTGGAAGCTCTGACGTCTCAACTCCGCGATAATTGAAGGTAACAAATTTCAGAGGCTCTGGAGTCTTCAAATCGCGGTTGGTAACAAGTTTTATTGTGGATATTGATACTTCAAACTTCCCTTTTTTCGACCATATTAGTCACTGAATCCAGTTGGGAGCCACTTTTGAGAAATTTAAAGTCGAATTTGATATGTGTACAAAGTCTTATTTGGACTTGGTGCTTGTTATCGCTAAAGTTTGCCATAATAGTTTCGTAAAAGCATCATAAAATCAGGTAAGTTTCAAAGTGGAATAACTTTCACGTTCGTGGGCGAAAAATCATAAAATTTGGTTGAACACTTTTAAAATTATATGTATTTGCATTCGGCTAATTTTTATGCCTACTTAGACAGAGGATTATGCGCGACGGAAAATCGCTAAAATTTTTAAAATAAATAAAATTTCAAAATTCCAAACTGTGTTTGTTTATTCTTGGGATAAATACATTTCATTGTGAAAGTAACGAAGAATTTCATTTTTTGATCCTAGAGCCATTGGTCGGTTCTTAGAGAGATAGCCTCTTAAATTCATTTCCAATCGTGCAGAATAGACATACAGAGTATAGATGAATAAATATCAGCATTGACAATAATTTCCGGGTTTTCCCCGAGTAGCTAATTTTAATACGAAAACGTACCACGTTTACAGTACTGTCCAGAAATAACCTAACAAAAACCACGGTTAACTTAACTTAACTAACTAACCAAACACCGGAGTCAACATGGACGTCTAACTTCGAGCTCCGCTAAATTTTAACATTGTTGTGTTAAATCTTGGCTCAATCTTTACGCGATCTGTTACAAATTTACTGAAATTAGCGGCTATTAAACTTGTTTATCCTTAAACAAGCTTAAATCCCTACAAAAAAAAACTAATTGGTTGAGAAAATTTAGACGATTCGTCGAATACATTCACGTGTAAATCGATATCAGCCGAAATGAATCAAGAAATCAAAGGAGGAAGTCTTATACACAACTTGTGTCTTAATAGCAAGGGGAAAATATTATGGACAGGGTCATTTGATGAACTACAAGCTTTCGTAGAAGAAACGTTGAACTTAACGGGCGGGAAATGGCTCTCCCCTGGAGGCGATGCTAAGCTGTACCAAAATCAAGCGACAGCAATTAAGTGGTATGGAAACTCAAAAACGTTAACTGTCAGCGAGGACACCATAGGATCAATCGAGGAACAACTGATGACACTGGCCTCAATATCCCAAAATTTAGCTGACCAGAACACAAGAATTACTTCTGACGACGGCATGGACGGCCACACTGTTAATGAAAAAGAGAAAGAGTGTCTTAACCTAACAGCAAACGTAGTAAATTCGTCTGAACTGAGTGAGGCGGATGCTTTTGCACAAATCTTAGAGAGAATATTAACTATTGAGGAGAAGCTCAACACAAAAATTGATGACGTGGCACTGCAGGTATGCAACTTAAAGGAGGCTGATGACCTTCATGAAAAGATATCACACGACTATATTACTAATATAAAACATGAGAATGAAAATCTCAAGAAAGAAAATACTGCCCTTAAAGGAAAAATTGAGTATACCACTATGGTAATGTCAGATCTCAATACTAAACTTAAATTGTTAGATGAGGAAAAGCAAAGTCTAGTAACTGCACTTAAAATCTTACAAGGAAAAGAAATTGTGATGAACGACTGGCGTAACAATGAAATTGGTGCCTTCATCAATGCTGATGATAAATTAAAACAAAACTCTGGCATGGCAAAACCAAAAGGTTCAAAACGACAGTTTGGAAACATACTTGAATGCAAGAATGCGTTTGAAATACTTACAGTAGAGGATGATAGTGAACATACTGATAATGACAAACAAGAAACTGTCGGGGAAGGTTTGAGTACCGGTACTCAAGTAGCTGAGGAGGATGTCACTGTTGAATGTAATGTGATCAATGAACAAGAGCCTAACCGGAAAGACTCGGGTACACAGATGATAGAAGGTAAGCCAGAGTTACCACCAAATAACCATAATGATCCCCAAAACAACATGAACTTAGATCGAGAAAGCCAAATTGTTATTATTGGGGACTCAATAATCAAACATATAATACCGAAAAAAATATCGAGTAGGAATGTTACGAAAATAACCTTTCCGGGCAAAACAGCTGATGAAATATCTAACCAATTAGACCAAATCAAGTTAAAATCAACACCGTCCCACATTATAATTCACGCTGGAACAAACAATCTGCCTGTTGACACAGCAGAAACCTGTGCTGAAAAAGTTGGGCAATTAGCTTCTAAATTAAAAACTAAATTTCCAACATCAAGAATTGGAATATCAAGCATTGTTACCCGGGAAGACTGTGACCTAACAGACAAAATAAGGAAAACAAATTCACTAATTGCCCAAACGTGTTTAAATCAAGATTATGGTTTTATAAACAATGAGAACATTGATAGGACTGCCTTAAACGGTAGCAAGATCCACCTAAACGCTAAAGGGTCTGCCTATTTAGCTGTCAATTTCATTAAATTTATTCGAGAAGGCAATAAAACGACCACCCAAACAAGAACAAGGCAAGGAAACAGTAGGTTTGGTCAGGATTTTCAGACAAGCCAACTATTACAACTGGGGAACTTTTTAACATCTCTAGCCCTATCAGCCCCCCAACACCCGAGTCGCAGCATGATGAAGATGTAACCTGCCAATTCAAATGGATGGGAAAACTAAAAGGTCTGAAACTTGGTAGTCTAAATATCAATAGTCTATTAAAAAATATTGAACATATTCGTTATATTTTATCACAGTATTCCTTTCACATCTTTGCTATTAACGAAACAAAAATTGATTCATCAGTAAATGACTCTGAAATAAGTATACCAGGTTATAAACTAGTTAGAAGAGATAGAAATAGAAATGGAGGTGGTGTTGTAATATATGTTCAAGAACACCTCTCCATTTTGGTTAGAAATGACTTAGTTCCAAATAATCTGGAAATGATCTGTATCGAAATTAATCAACCTTTCAACAGGTCATTTCTAGTTAGTACATGGTATAGACCACCTAATTCAAGTACGGATGTATTTGATGCATACGATATTTTTCTTCTTAATTGTGATGCTGAAAACAAAGAACTAATCCTATTAGGAGATATAAACTGTGATGTTGCTAAATCCCCACCAGAAGCGCATACAATTAGATTTCAATCTATAAATTCATTATATAACATGGCTCAGTTAATAGAAGAACCAACCAGGGTTGTGAGAACATCTGCTACTATAATTGACCTTATTCTGACAAATGTTCCTGAAAAAATTTCTCATGCTGGCGTCTTTCACGTTGGTATATCAGATCATAGCCTAATATATGCAATTCACAAATTCAAACCACTTAAACGAAGGCCGACTATTAAAAAAGTTCGTAATTTTAAACACTTTTCTGAAACAGAATTTATATCCGACCTAACCAATATTCCTTGGCAAACTGTTTTCACAACAAGTGATCCAAACTTGAGTTGGAATAAGTGGAAGGAACTATTTATCGGAACACTAGATAAACATGCTCCTGTTAGACATATAAGATCAGGGAAACACACCACTCCGTGGATGACAGCGGAAATAAGGTCAGCTATGAGAAGAAGAGACTACCATAAGAAAAAGGCCATAAAATTGAAATCTGATTCACATTGGCATAATTATAAGAGTTTGCGTAATAAAGTTAATAAACTAATACGTGAGAGAAAATCTACTTTCTATATCAACAAAATATCTGAATGTGCAGAAACTAAGGATTTAAAAAAATGCTGGTCTACAATTAATTCCCTGCTAGGGAAACAAAATAAATCCAATTATATTAGTGAGCTCAAAGTTGGTGAAAATGTCATCACAGACCCTAATCTCATTGCGGAGCATTTTAATACACACTTCATCAACATTGGAGTGTACCCTGATGAAAATGATACGCGAAACGAATGTGGAGAAAATCTTAATTTCTCTGACACAAACATCCATTCCCAAACTAATAATAAATTTAATT
>CACRXK020002421.1:0-27500 GCA_902702795.2 Paramuricea clavata | reverse complement strand
AAGAGGATTGGGCCTAAAACAGTTCCCTGGGGTACTCCACCGTTGAGGATTTGCCATTCTGACACACAATGGGACATTCTGACCTGTTGGCTTCGTAACTGATTTGGTTAAATTGACATGCGGCTAAATCGAGGATTGCACATTTGCCCAACGCCATCTTGAATTTATTATTAACTGGGGACATCCGTCGTTATCTTATGATAATTATAATGAATTAGTAAAATGGTTATCCATTAAAGTGCTCCTGTATCCCTTGTCTACATCCGTAGTTTATTTCTATTGTCAGCTGGAAAGTAAACACGCGATAAAAGGTTTTTTTATTAAATTGACTAGAGATATTTACCATGAAAAGATGCTGATTTTTATGGCGAATTCAATGGTGTTCTCCGATTTTCCATCTACTCTGTACACAAATTCCTATAGTAGGGTAAAGACTCGAGTTTTAGAGTATTAAAAGGCGAATATCTCGGTTCAGTTTTTGAATGAAGAAAACTAGAGCTCTTGATACAGAATTTCATGCAGAATCGAAGGGTATTTTCGGAATTTCCATCTACCGTGCACACAACCATGTGCTCACTATACGAAAGTAAATTTGCGTGCCAGAGACTAAGTGTCGATTAATGCATACAAATCACTGAAAAATGTCGATACGCGAAATGCTGTTATTTTGTATTTTCGATCGCTTTATTTTCCTTTATATGAAATCAAAAGCTAAAATAAGTCATTATAATATGATTATATATGATTTAAAAGCATCAAAAGTGTATTTATTGTGATTTTTTGCTGCTGTAAACTAGCTTTATTTATATACATAACAATTTAGTATTAGGCATGTGCGAGCGACAATTATCCAATCAGAATCCAATATTTTCATTTTCCCGCGAATACGTTTGTTTTTATTACATC
This sequence comes from Paramuricea clavata, assembly GCA_902702795.2. Taxonomy (NCBI): domain Eukaryota; kingdom Metazoa; phylum Cnidaria; class Anthozoa; order Malacalcyonacea; family Plexauridae; genus Paramuricea; species Paramuricea clavata. The sequence continues at coordinate 26,594 of CACRXK020002421.1, read as the reverse complement.
ATTCATGATAGATACTATGACATCATAACTGAAACCCAGGTCACTGCGCGGAATTCAAGATGGCGTCGGGCAAATGTGCATTCCTCGATTTAGCCGCTAGTAAATGTGCATTCCTCGATTTAGCCGCGCTAGTGTTAAATTGAACGTTTTAACTTCTTAGTAGTTTCGAACCTCAGTGAAGATATGTATAGACAGTACAGTATATAGACTATATAGTGTCTTGTATGGTGTATGCCTATTTGCGCCGCTTTTATCAACACGGACAGTTTACGGACGTCAGATTGCCGAGGAAGAATTGGATTAAAAAGTCTGTTTTTGTCAGTTTGTGGTAATCTTCAACACATATGACAAAACATAAGATTTTAAAAGTTTTTCGTTTCCTTACATTAGCGCTATGGTTATGCAAAATATCGTCAAAATTAGTTAAGTGATACTAATTAATGTTTAGGTGACGTCCGTGACAAAAACGTCGCTTGCTTAAAGGTGATGTAAAGTCCGTTCTGCGCATACGTTCTGCGCAGGCCTACATTCTAATGGTCGGGCGCACCTTCCGAACTTTCTTGAATTGGATCTTTAGTCTGTATTAATTTACAAGAATAGCGGATCAGAAGAGTGTTAAAAATTCAGTATAATATATATTTAATCATATTTTACAACTGCAGCACTAAGTTGAAAATGTAAACAAAGCGTTTGTTTACATTACGGACTTCCAGTCGATAGTCCACAATCCACGATTCGACCAAACAATTTAACATTCTGTCTAGCCTGGGCCAAGGAGTGAAATACTTTGATTTGGGAATTTCAAGGGATAGGGAATTTTAGGGATTTTGGGAATTTTTGCGAGATTTTCAGCAGATTTAAAGGACATTTTTTTGGAAATAACATTTAGCCCCGCGGATTAATTTTCAACAGGATTTTGGAAAGGATTTTGCAATTTTTAACTGTAGGAAGTTTTAGGATTTTAAGGATTTCAAAATTTTTGGCAGAATTTCCCGACTTTTCGAAAGATTTTTTAAATTAATTTTTGGGAAGGTGTTGAAGGATTGGTGTTTAATTTTGATATTGAGTGACATTTTATACGTATTTGAGAACAGCTTCAGGAAAACTCGGGGTGGTTATCAAAACTAGTCACGATCTCCTTATTGAAATTCTATGGTGGCCTTGACCTTGCCATTTTGTAACCTTGCCCTTGAACTTCAATAATTACATCAAGGTAAATCTTTTGGTAGTCTCACAGCTTTTTTTTAGTTTAGGGCGACAAATGTATATCATTCACCACCTGTCATCAACAGCAAGAGTTGCTTGGAGGGTGATATGTTGACAGATTCGAGTGGATGCCACTGAAGACATGCGAAAACATTTTACGTAAAATTCACCTTACAAAAGTAATATAACGAAACAACATTTCCTGACATTTTATATCTGCTATCTTTTAGTTTATTTAGTAACTTAATTTGTTCTCATGAAAGATGGCATATTAAGATACAGTAATGCCAATTCACCGAAACAGGCTACGTTTACACTGTTCCGAATAGCTTTCCGTAGCGACTAGCGACGTGAAAAACACCTATATCCGTACCTTTTAGTCCTTTTAGGAACGCTATTTCGGAGAAATTATTGCAACGGAGCAATGTTATTTCGCTCAGCTTCTGAAAGTTGTACATTCCATGTCGGATAGATGCTGTTTCGCGCTGCTACGGAAAGTTATCCGATATAGTGGAAACGTAGCTTTATAGATATGTTGAATGTAGAAAGCGGAAAGACTGCAAAATGAGATACGCACGCAAATTTCGAAAACTTTTCTAAACCCTAACCCTTGCCACTGTCACATCGTATGCAATCCGGTAATTCCGCCTTTTAAATTCATTTACGTAACTATTCGCATAAATCGGTATAATAAGCATTAGGTGATGTTTGTTTTTAATAAAATCTGTCTGGAATGTTAATTATTGTTTAATACCTTGTTATCAATATTTTTTAATGTTGCTGATTAGCATGGTGGCACCATGTATAACGTCATAACCAGCGGCAGGAGAAAGGACAGGATTCTCAGTGCGCAAGAATGGAAACTGGAAACGTACAATGAATCTTGAACATATTAACCCATGAGAACATTCCAGCCAACCTCTTTGTGACCTCTTTGTGAAATACAATTAATTAAAGAGAAATTATAAATGCTCCCTTAAGCTAAGAAGTCTACAAATGCCCTGTCTTATTGTTATGCACATAAACAAGAACAGAACTAACAACATAAAACGCTCTCTGAGTTTCCAGCGATATACATACCCTTTTCTAGATATATACCTAATAATAATAAACGAACGAACGAATGTATTCCTTCCACTCGTGAGCTCATTTACCATTGTCACATATAGTAAATTTCCAGGCCTTGTGACCCTGGATGAAACTCAGAGAGCGTTTTATGTTGTTATTTTATTTCCTGAGTACGGGTCTTCGACCAATTTCATATTGTTAAGAACAGAACTGTTGAAAACGACTGGAGACTTTGATATATACTTTTATATGTAATAAAATTGCAATTGCATTAATTAATAAGAAAATGTTAAAAAAATTGAATTTGTATTTAATGTGTTCAGGTTCAGTTTAGGACGCAGAGCTGTTAGAGAACACGTATAACATCCGAGGCTGTATATAGTGCATGCGTCCAAACCTGTAGGCCTTCTGCATCTAACATATTGTTTAGAATGTTTGTTGACTCAAGTGCCCTTTCTGGTCAGAGGCCCTTGAAAGTCGTTCAAGGTGTTTCGTTCCGCGGCCTCTGGTCACCACATCTCCAGGAGTTGAAGTTCAATGCTGTAAACTCAACATTGAGTTTGGGGAGCGAGGGCTAGTTATATTAAGAAGTGAAACATGCATGACTCAACATGGAATTTTTCATAAGGGATATGGGAAGTTGTATAGAGCGAAATGTATAGTCTCAACCAGTTATGCCGTCCAAGTTTGCAATTGTGTAATATGTACGTTAAATACAGTCGACTCTCATAAATTTTAAACAAAACCGGATAATCTGTGAATTAAGAAAAGCTACCCTGAAATTTTGGCATGATGTAGTTCTTGTACCTTTGGGTGCTTATATTGGCTGGCATTGGCTGGCATGATAAACGAGACCGGGACGTTTGTAGGTTGAGATGCCAACATGCGGACACTTTTCGCAGTTAACAGTGTTCGCATATTGGCGTTTGTACGAGGTTTACTGTTGAATAGTAAAGTCAAGAATTGAAAGTCAACATAATATGCGAACACTGTTAGATTTAGAAAATATCAACATTGCTTTACTTCCTCAACAATCACCGTTGTTTGTCTGTCGCTTTCAAAATTTAAGTAACAAAACTTGGGACTTTGGTGGCCACAATCGTCAGAACGAGCGCCTTTCACCTCTGAGATCGATCGTGTGTTCGATTCTCATTTCATGTTATGGTAAACTCGAATCAACGCTCTTCCGAAACTCTGAGTTTTCTCTGGATACTCCAATTTAAAGGGGGTATTGACACAGAGTGGGTTAATTACACTTCCTGAATGGGAAAGTGTATTAAATCACCATTTTTTGTATCTGCGAAGCATATATATATGCTATCGCAAACGTCAATGCTAACGCAAACGGCAAAGCCAATCAGCGATTAGTTTACATCAGTTGTTTACATCGTGTCCACATCTATTAACCTGCGAACGGGCATCGTTCGGCCTCGTGTAATTGTGTTATTCTTTGCCATTTTCACATTTTGGCTTCAAAAATATTTTGATTTTATCTTGAATTGGATGTTTAATTGTTTGGGCCAGTCCAATTAATATACACAACCCCCTATGGACGATAATTTCTGAGGGGGGTTGAAAAAGCCATTTCTGAGGGGTTGTGTGCATCGGCATCCTTTGATCTTTGCGTTTTTTCTGAGGGGTAAGGCAAAAAGTTCTTAATTTCTGGGGGGTGTTTGTGTCGCCACTTTGATGTTTTTTCTTGGGGGTTCAAATTTTATTAACCTCGTCCATAGGGGGGGGGGTGTACATTAAATGGAATGGCCCTTTTCCCATTCTACTTGCGATATTATGCCGAAGTTAGGGACCAGTCATAAAGTAAAAGGGGGTCACTATTTTTGATCACGGTTGAAGGGGTGGGTCATCGAAAGTTAATTGCAATCATAATGGTGGGAGGGATATGCAGAAGGGCATGTGTATCAACTATCAAAATTCATATTATAAAATTATATAGCGAAATTTCCTGCTGCACAATAATATTCGAATGCGTATTAAACTATTATACTAAAAACAATGGATAATTCAATTAACATCATCACTTAGCGAATAATTAAATTGTTACATTGTCATTGGCGTGTTAATTAACTTAAAGCACCTTGCAATTCCATTCACAAATGTAAATATTTTCTCTGAAATGTTGGTTTTCTATACTTAGCATGTGATTTATAAAAAACACACCATTATTAAAACCTAGTTTTTTACAAAATGTGTTCTCAGAATGCTGCAAATGCGATTTCCAGGATTCAAAATTTAAAACTTTTCCGTCTCAACGCCCCCCCCCCCCTCCCCAATGTTTCGTAAAGTATCCTCCACTATGGCTAATACGTTATAGTGGCTAAGTAATTTTCTGATATTATAGTGCAGAATGTTTGGTATGTAACAAAATTAGTGTAAATTTCTATGAGAGCGTAGTTAAATCACAATTATCGTTAGCGGTTTGGCGTTAGCCGTAAATATCAAACTAAAGTTGTCTAATTATGAGAAAGATACTGCAGTATGCATGGGAAGTTCCATGCAAAGAAAGACCTTTCTGTATTTAATTGCACCATTTGAATAGCTATATATTGAGTATTGTAACACACAGAATTATTTGGCAACAGAAAGATGGAACGCTGGTTGCTTTCGCCTATCTGAAAGGGCGTGTCACAAATGGGTGGGCTACAAATTTTCGAGCAGCTATTAAGGGGTGGACTACCAAAATTGCAGACACCAAATATATGATTTTCCGAGCCCTGGATATTGGCTGGATAATTTTGTCAGAACAACCCACATGCAAAACAATCTTACCTAAATTCATTAGTTGGAAAATAACTTTTAATTAACAGCTACAATAATAATATATTATATATTGATGGATCAGATCAATGGCACACAACGTACAAAACTAAACTTGTGATACTTTCTACGCAAACCGATTTTCTCCCACAACACAAGTTGTTTTTGTGTCGATATGCTGTATGATATGATTGCAGTGTGATATATCATGCATTAACTGTGCACACGACTGGAATTGGATTATATGCTTTATTTATATGCTTTACGACCTTTGCTACAGTAATGCATGTTCCTCAAATAGTTTGTGTATGTTACTCAACAGTTAACATTGGCAAGTGTAAACAACAAGTGACAGAACGTTTGCTTCATGTTTTGCTTAATTATCTGTTACAATCATAATAACATGATAAAAAAAATAGTTCAACTTTCTTGACAGGGGGGATATTGGTTGGGTGGGGGGGGGCAGTTTCCCCTGTTGCTCTCCCTGCTCTATGCGTACACCCCTGTCAGACGTGTATTATGTTTGACTTTAATATTTATTATAATAAGTGATGAAATATTTATTATAATAAGCTATATATAATAATAGGCTTTTATATTTATTATAATAAGTGATGAAATATTTCAATAGATGCATGCATAAGATGCATAATGACGTCACAAGGCTTAATACCCGCGCGGAATGCTGGTCTTTGTAGTCATCGCCCGGGAAAATTAAACAATTCAAAATATGGCCACTATCGAAATTTTCCCGGGCGATGACTACTAAGACCAGCATTCCTCGCGGGCATCAAGCCTTGTGACGTCATTATGCATAAGGTCGACTATTGTCCCATGTCATTTTCATTATTCAGTTCCTTTCAAGAAAATACAAAATGTGAATCCAGTTTTTTTCGCAGATACATGTACGCGTCGCGTACCTATTTTTCTGTTTTCCGGTCGAGAAAACGTTCAAGGAGTTTACGACGCCTTACTAAGCCGCAGGCCCACGCAAAATGGCCGTCGTTAATAGAGTGGAGGATAACAGAACATATATTTTACTTTTTGTTTACAGTGCGTCTACAGTAATTAGTGGGGCCACTAATGCCACTTCTAGAACACTAACCAATCACATTGCAGAACAAAAATAGAAATCTAATCAAACTAAAGCTCGTCCAATCAAAAGAAAGCATGGAGTTCGCTTCAAGAAGCCAGTAACTGCAGTGTTTACTTTTCAAGTCTATTTTTACCGTTTGACATTCGTTTATTTGTTCAAATTGTTTTTGGCCTAAGGGACCGGTCATTATTTATGGTGGGGGGTGGCACCGAAGAGAAAGGGGTTGGGTAAACAAAATTTTGAGTAAGTAAAAGGTTGGGTAAATCAAAAACAAAACAACTCAAGGGTTGGGTAATAAAAAAATTATTGTTATTTCCAAGCATGGCTCACCGAAATATTGGAGACTAAAAAGCAATGTCAACAGTCATATGTCAATACAATATGTGAATCAATCAGAGTCACTAACTTGATCATTTTCCGATTTGTTGGGAGACAAATAGTGTCTCCAAAGAAAGTACATGTGCAGACAACATGAAACTTTAGACTGGAGAAAATTTCACAATCCGTTATCAAACTCATGTCACAGAAGTGGTAAAGGACTTGTGTGACAACTAAATGGTATCTTTTTGTAATGTTTTTGACCGGGGGTGGGTATTTCTTTTTTAATTGATATTTGAGGTTGGGTAATCAAATATTTTACTTTTTAATGGTTGGATCAGCAAAATTTTTGCCACGAAAAACATTTCTCTTCGGTGCCACCCCCCACCATAAATAATGACCGGTCCCTAATGCTGATTGGCTAATGCGCCGTTTGTTGATTTTTTCTATTTTTGTTCTGCAATGTGATTGGTTAGTGTCCTCTAAGTGGCCCCACTTACTGTAGACGCACTGTAAATATTGTTACAATTTTCCTTGAATTTTGCAACGCATCATGCAATAAAGTATCCGTAGTATAGTTTTCTTGGTGTATTCGGTTTTGCATTGGTAAGGTTCTCGCTTGTCTACAGACGTTTTGAATTATTTGAAATCTTTGGTTCATTATACAGATATAAAATTGGCGACAATGTTTATTGTTTATAGTACTAGTAAAAATATTAGTACTGAGTAAAAATATTAAATCATTGTGTTTCCTCCCAGATCGAAAGCGTTGCAATAATAAATATATACGAGTGCATGGTCTTATACTTTACCGTTCATTACCAAAATATCCAAGGTTTTACTTTACAGATAGTAAAACATGCATGACATTGTTATTCGGAATTTTGCGTATTGACTATTGACTAATTTTATATATCGGCATCGTGCTTTTTGACTTTATATGTTGCGTCGATGATTTAGCTGTGGCATGGCATACATATATGAAACAAACAATTACAATCATGTTTCGCTCGCTACTCTGGTTTAAATAAATTATCAGTTACAAAGCCCAGTCAATGAAGACACTAGACTGGAGTGTCGATACGTTGGGTCTTGATTACAATTCGACTGGGCTTTGTAATCATTTATTTAAACCAGAGTAGCGAGGAAACATGATTGATATACATGGTTGCAGTGAACGAACGGCAAACTTTAAAACAATTACAATCCGGAGAACACCGTATAATTTGTAAAAATTATAATTTAATAAAATTCCCAGATTACAAATCTTCAAGTTTATAGCTATTAAATATATATACAGCTATTTCAATTAAGGTTAATGTCTTCGAGCGAACCGGAAAAGTCGAATACGAGCGCGAAAGGCTTGCTGGGAATCGTTAACAAAATCATTAATTTTATAGCGATTCCCAGCAGCCTTTCGCGCTCGTTTTCGACTTTTCCGCTTTGCTTGGGGACAACTTTAATAGGCAATTCCAGCTTTTAGTTTATGCGTGCAGGGGACGATGGGAAGTAAGGCATCACATAGCTGATTATGCTGAAAAAATAAAAATGGTGGCCGTGTAAACACGGAGTGATAGCTTATACTTGTAAATATTGAAATATTTCGGTTGTTTCGGTAGTTTTTATTGAAATTTTTCAGCTGAAATCAGCAATATGATACCTTAGTTCCCATCATCCCCTGCAGGCATAAACTAAAAGCTGGAATTGCCTATTGAAATAGCTGTATATAAATGGGAACTGGGATTTGCCTTTTAACGACAGGGACGGTAGGAAACATTTTCAAATTGGGATTTCAGTTTTCTTGAGTGGTCTTTGACTCTATTATTCGATACAACTGCCCTTTAAAATAATCCTATTCTTGTAAATAAAAATATTAAATTACTGCAATAGTAGACCTCAGAAAAACACATCGAAACACATTTGTCGCGTGAACTCGCCTTCTTGTAGCGAGAGAGCCTAACGCATAATATAAATGCTGCTTTCCTTTATATTTTCCTTTCCCTGATTTCCTTTATATTTAGTAGCCTACTACCATGTCTGGTTTGTTGGTTTCGATAAGGTTGTCCGTCTGAATCTGAAGGTCCCATAATTCTTTTATTTTTTATCAGTGGCTTGGTTTTTTGCATCCGGCCCGCTCTGAAAAGCAACTCGGTCCGCTGTGAAAATCAACTGCCCGCTCTGGTTTTCGCTCCAAAATTGAGGAGTGAAACAATTTTAAACTAAAAAATCTGCGGAAAAATAATTTGAAAAATGTAGCTGCTAACGAACATGAATTGCATCAAGCCCTAAACACTTCACCAGAATTGACAACATTTTGAGAAATGTGCGACTGAAAGGTATTTGAGTTATTAACTGGCAATCTTTCTGACAATAATGCTAACATAACTATGCCCGAGAGATTTCCGATACATTTTAGTAACTGCTTTGCCCAGGCTTCACTTCACTTTCTACCTGTAGAAATATCTTCAAATGAAATCGATATTCGTTGTTTATGCATAGGTGGCTTGAGGGAAATTATCTACAAAAGAATCTCACAAGAAGTGCATTACTTCCCCGCCCCCCACCTGCTTTTATGTTATAGTGTCCTGGGGTTGCTTGAAAACTACATATTCCTCTGCAGACCACAGTGACTGTTTCGTTTGCTCTTCTTAAAGCCTATAATATCTCATTTCACTCCTCCATGCAGCACTCCAGTAAACCAATATGTTTTCGGAAAATACTTTCTAATCTGAAAATAAATAAAACTGCTAATACTCAACGAATCCAATACGAAACGTGGCTGCTGTATTGTCTTTTTCTAGGATTAAAAATGAGTTTTTTTTTCTACAAATGCTGTAGAAGCGTTGTTGATTGTTGATAATCTCTTCTGTTGACCATGTCAGTTCGATGGGAGCATGACGTATTGAAAATAACAGACACCCTCATGTACCTGGCAATCTTTCTGACAATATTTTAAATAATATTGTCAGAAACATGACAATATTTTAAATAATATATTGTCAGAAAGATTGCCAGGTACATGTGTCTTAATTAACATAACAATGTCTGAAAGTCCTCCGATACATTTTAGTAACTGCTTCACGTAGGCTTCACATCATACATGCAGAAATATCTTCAAATGAAATCGAAATTCCATGGGCGGCGTTCATTCCATTCTTTCACAATGACTGTTTCGTGACATATGTTCGATAGGAGCACCACGCATACAAAATGATAAATATACAAATGCACCTGCAATCTCTCTGACAATGTTAACAACATTATATTGTAAACAGTCTCAGAAAGATTCCAGATACATTTTATAGTAATTGCTTCACCGAGGCTTCACTTCACATTATACATGTAGAAATATCTTCAAATGAAATCGAAATTCCATGGGCATAGCCGGCGCCCGGCGTTCATTCCATTCTTCCACGTACAATAACTATTTCGTTAGTGTACGAACCTATAGAGAAGGATGAGCGTGTGGAAATGACGTCTGCATGGGTTCGTTCTTAATAAGATTAGTCAAGTTGCGCCCCTGTTTATGCCACGTTGAATAGTTTACCAACTGAATTTCGATCGGCACAATCCCTCGGTGTCTTTAAAGGAGGTTTAGAAAATTGGTTAAATTCTGTGCCAGACTCCCACACGGAAATTATGTAAATCAGTATTCCTTGTCCTTTTTATATATAGTTTTATCAATTTTTTTATATAATGTCATTTTGCACTGGTGTTTCTACTGCGTGTTTAAATAAAGTTTCGATACTACGATGGCCGAGAAGGGCCATGACTGTCAACATTCGCCTTTTTTTACCATTACATTCGTCCTTTTCTTCAAAATTACACTCGCCGTTTTTTTCTTCACAATTACACGGCCAGAAATCTCTCAGACTTGCTGCAAGTTGCGGAATTTACCTGGCCGCCGCAAGTTGATGACAAGTTGCGTCAGCCCTGATGAATACGTCAAGCCGCGACAGACCTGATGCTACCTGTCTGTCGCAACTGGATGACGGCGGCAAAGATTAGATACTATAAAGATGTGTCACTCGACGTATTTCCCTAATGTTTGCGTGTCCGTAATTTTCCGTGCTGATCACGAGTGATCACGCGAGATGACGAGTGCATAACACTTACTGCCAAAATGGCGGCAAGACTGAATACAATAGGTTGCCATCGCGATGCTCGCGCTATATGACGAATTTTGACGAATTTGACACTTACTGGCAAAATGGCGGCTATAAAAAAATCTCGGACATAATTTTCGCAGAGTGACACATCTTTATAGTATCTAATCTTTGACCGCGGCCAGCAGCAAGTTGATGAGCGCAGCTTGCAGCAATGCTGTTGAAAACAAGTGGCAACAGGCTTGTCGTTAACAGTTTGCAGCAAGTCTGATGAAATCAACAGGCCTGTTTCGACCTGATGTGAACAGACCTGTTATGAACAATGCTGTTAAAAATTTTTCAAAAACCAAACGGTAAAATAAGTAACGACAGCAATAATGACTTTTTACAGCGAAGTTTGACAACAGGCCGGAAGGGAATGAATTTCGAGGTGAATTTGCAGTTAAATTTCTTGCCTTTGTTCAGAGGATTATAAATTTCAGGTAAGGTGTATCCTTCTATATAGGCTTTCTTTATTTATTGTGTTTCTTTCTCGATTGATTTGTATTTGTTAAATTTGTGTAGAAGACAACCGGTGAACTCCGTGATCGATCATCGGACACAATCCGACTCCGGGTTTGTTGTTTGGAAATCTGTTGTCTGTATGGATCTTGCAGACATCGTGGGAGAGTAGAAAAGACCTTTTTAATGTTTAGCTACAATAGTTTTTGTTAGTTATAGGTAGTTTAAAGTATTTTCCTGTGTTTTCCACGTCTAGATTTTCTGGCCAGTTGTACGAAAGGTGGATAAGTTATCCAGTGGATAAGTCCTATCCAATGGATAAATCTCCTATCCAATGGCAATGGATAGCTATCTGCCGAATAAAAATGCGTTGTACGAAGCACGGACTATCCGTCGGATAACCTTAATTTTAACCGGAGAAAACAGGATTTTTCTGAAATTTCTTATTTTTATGTCAGCTGTTGCTAGGTACTTGTAAACTTTTGTTGCCTTCGTATAACTTGTGAATTCCACTAACCTTTGGCTTTGAACTATCAACTTGCAATAAAGGTTTTTTGTTCATGTTTATATCTGGAGTTTTTCTCGTCCAATCGTTGCAATACTTCGTTTCCCACAGTGAAGAGTTTGCTATCTACTTATCGATATTTGTTTAAAAGATTTTTGGCTTCTTTATGGGAAGGCAATAGCAAAGACTGCGAGTTTTGTTTCTTGTTTTAGTACGTCGATTCAATTTTATTTTATGTACTGTCCGAATATTTGTTCTTTGACCTTTCACTTAGGTTCAAAACAATTTTAAGAACGTTTTCTCGCAAGATTTGATTGGCTGATCAAGGCCAGCGAACAATATTTTTCGACTTTCGACGCCTTGTTGTCTATTTATATGCAGCTATATTTGTTTGGCGTTGAAGGAAACTCATTTAATGAAAGTTTTATTGCTTGTTATCGAGCTATATAATAGAAAAAAAGAAGGAAAAAGGCCAGAAAACTGAACGTCTAAGCACTGACATTGGTCTTCGTAAAATATGGAAAAGTCATCATGGCATTATTTCATGGGCAAGTGACTCAAAAAAGTCAAAATGAGCTCGGTGTACGTCAAAAGCGAGACGGAAGTCATATTAAGTAAGTTTCCATGTTTATTATAGTGACAAAAAAGGGACTACTAAACAGCTTCTAAACGGTATATTTGTCCATTTCTATCACAATAGCAATCTCTTTTAAATGATTTAAACTACCTTCGGATAAATTTATCCAACGGATAGTGCATTTTTATCCGTTGGATAGCGCTATCCAAGCTTCGTACAACGCGATTTTCACTCCGGATAAAATTTATCCGCTGGATAGCGACTTATCCACCGGATAGCGATTCTGATCCACCATTCGTACAACCGGCCCCGGTAGTTTATATAAACAGCATTGTTTATGGCTTTGATATTGTCTATGACTATCACTATATCAGCTACGAAAATACGAATTGAGAATACTTTTTAAGCGTTGAAATAGTGAAGTATATTTCATCGGTTTCAGTATATATTAGCAATGTTTTTGCCTTTATTGTAATTTCATATGTAAAATTGTATTATGATCAGTTACATATACGATAAATAAAATGATCTAAAGTACTTTGAAGCGAGTGTTTTTTGCTTTTTGAATTCTGATGTGTGAAAACACGCGGGAATAACGAGTGCATGTTTAATCGTTGGTTGTCATGTCAATTGCGGACTTGCTGCAAGTCTGTTATCATCGCCATTGCTGCAGCTCTGTCGACATCAAATTGCTGCAAGTCTGTTGTTATCGCCATTGCGACAGGTCTGTTAACGACAACTTGCAGCAAGTCTGTTGTCATCGCCATTGCGACAGGTCTGTCGACATCAAATTGCAGCAAGCCTGTTGTCGTGCTGATGCGGGCAAGTATCGTCAAGCCGCAACAAGCCGAGCGAACGCTTCTGAGATGGGGCTTGATGGCAACAATTCGCATGCGGCCTGATGACAGACTTGCTGCAAGTTGCGCGAACTTGGCCGTGTACACTCGACGTTAATCAATGCAACAATTACACGCGACGTTTTTTCCAAAGATTACACTCGCCGTTTTTTGTTAGAGTTACGTTTTAAACTGAGGGTTTTATTTTGTATGAAGATGGGAGCATGCAATCATAAGGTATCACGGTATATAAGGGTCATCATGTGACCAGATTTTAAGAAATCCATTGGCTAATTAGCTTATGAATTATTCATGAATTTTAGAATTGTTTACATAGTTTGGAAACACACAAAAGAAAACAATGCATTATATTCATAACCGACTGAAAAGTGAAATTTTGTACTGTATTAACGAGGTTGTGTTTATACAGGATTTGTTGTTTTGATGAAACGACACTAACCTTATGATTGCTCCCATGATCTTCATCCGAAGTGAAACCCTCAGTTTAAAACGTAACTCTTAAAAATATGGTGTGTGTAATTTTTGCATTGAAAACACGTCGCGTTTAATTAATTATCGCATTGAAAAAACGTCGCGTGTAATTAATTATTGCATTAAAAAATCATCGCACGTAACTTTGAAGAAAAAACGGCGAATGCTTACAGTACAGTCATGCATGGCCCTTCTCGGCCATCGTAGAATACTGAGAAGAAAGTGTTTTTTTTTTTCATTTCTCGTTTGAAGATGAAATGCGATTCTATGTGTTTAAAATCAATTTTGAGACCATTCCAAATTTCAATTCCTTTGTTTGCTGTTGTGAGTGTTTTGCAATTTGCTCTTGTAAGACTTGTGAAGGAGTGATACGCTTCAAGTGATTATATGTGTCTCGATATTATTGCAGGATATAAAATAATTCAAAAATATTTCAGGTACATTTTGGCTTGTAGTGTCTAGACTTAAAACCTTTAATAATTCATGACGAAAATTAAAAAGAAATGAATTTTTAATCAATGTTTGTAAATCGGATAAAGATTTGTCATGATTTACATAAACTTCAGCTTTCATTTTCTCCGCTCAGACAATGTTTATTTTTAAAATTACTTCGCCAATAAACTCATATCATGGGTCGTTTTTGCATCAACTGCAGTAGAAGCATTGTCAGGACCAGAGGTAGGTATATGTCGGGAAAAGCACATGTGATGACATATTGATGACGTATCGATGTAATGCATTGCGAGCATAGGGCGAAAGTCGGTTATCCACGGTTAGTTCCGCTGTTGTCCATAAATGGTTTTGTAAATAACACGAGTACTCAATAAAATGGTTACAGTCCATAACACGAGCGGAGTGCAACACGAAGAATGCCGTATAACTGCACGAGAGGATGACGACTTTGTATATATGTTCATATCTTTGGTTCAGTGCTAGGTTAGTTCAGCGCATGCTATGAAGACATATAATACCACCATTCGATTCAGTGATACTTTAGTCATTATCAACATTGTAGCTATTTTAATATGGCCTTCGAAAGTCAAGCGAGATCGTCCGTATTGGAACGTCTGTTTCGTCATCTTTTGACATCACTCACGTGGTTCCACAGGGTGCTATTTTATCTCCACTTTTGCTTAGTATCTATGTAAACGAGTTACCACTGGCCCCACGTCACAGCTCCCTTAAATCATATGTTGATGATTCAAAGATGTTCTTGTAATTTCGTGTTAAAGACGCGACTGACGCAAAAGAGTACCTTCAGGAAGATCTCAGCCGAGTATAGCAAATTGCTGCTCTGAACTTCGTCTACTTATTAACCCGGAGAAAACATTAACCCGGAACACGACAACAGTTACAAAATCTCCCCACAGATATGTGCCTCAGTTTTTTAGGTGAAACTATCAGGCCAGTTCCTTCCGCCAAGGATTTAGGATTAATAAGGGACACCAACATGTCATACAATTGCCATATCACCGAATTAGTCTCCTCTTGCATGTCCAAATTGTCACAGATCAACCGAGTAAGCAAATGTTTTGATAAAGAAACTATATCCTTCTTGGTATCAGCATTGGTAATGAATAAACTTCTTTATTGCTCCTCTGCTTGGTCGAACACTTCGGCCAAAAATATTAACAAGCTACAACTGATACAAAACTTCCGTGTAGGATCGTGACAAACAGCAAGAAGTTCGATCATATCTCACCAAAACTGCGAGAACTGAATTGGCTTCCAGTTAAGGAACACTTACTTTTTAGAGATACAGTTTTGATGTACAAATGTATTAACAATCTAGCCCCACCTTACTTGTGCAATAAATTTAGTAAACGTTCAAATATACATGAATGTAACACTCGTCAGTAACCGAGAGCTCTTCCAAATACCGATTTATAATAACACCACTGGCCAGAGAACATTTCATTATAGAGGGGCGAAATTAGGGAATGATCTGGACAATAACACGAAACAAATGCCATCTTTGAGAAGTTTTAAGAATAAATTAAAGAAAGACATGTTAGACAGACTGTATTCTTAGTAATGGACTATTTTAATAATAGGAGATTTTTCCTAGTAAATTTTTAAATATGCAATCTTAACCTTGTTTTTTAATCACCATTCCATGTAAATTAGTGTTGAAAAGCCTCTTTGAGGAACACAATAAAGTATGTATGTATGTATGTATGTATGTATGTATGTATGTATGTAAATTACGCAATTGTCTAAACAAAAATATAACTTCGGCCCCTTTAATCAGACGTATCTTCATTCATAGTTAATTATATTAACTATGCTTCATTGCAATATTCTTGTTCGAATCATTATCAATAACTACTGTGTGGAGTGTTTATATTTTCGAGATTGTATCTTTAAATTTGTATCTTTTAGTTTTATCACGGTATATAAAATTTCCGATTTCTGGCTCGACTGTGGAGAAGTTAAAGCGAGCCGTCATCCAAAGCTAACAACAACAATAAACTAGCAATCCCAACCGGAAATACAATTTTAAAACGTCAACAATAACTCTGGAAATGCCAGAAATCTATTCCAAAGGTCAGAGTGCACATCTGTGCTTTTATCTGCTCAATGCCTTTTATTTGCCAGTGCTACTATTCTATAAGTACGTTAAAACATTCGCGTCCGCGATCTTTAATAGTGAGCTTAAGCAAGTGACATTTTTGACAACACGGACGTCGACCAGAAGTAAAATTGACGTTTTTCACCAATCACAGCCCTTGACCCAGTCTTCTGAAGTTACTTATGTCGTTCGTGTTGTCAAAAACGTCACTTGCTTAAGCTCACTAATGATCCGGCACAAACCCACGCCTTCGGCATTATTAACAATTCTCCATTTGCACGCATATCTGATCCCTTGTAGGAAATATTGAATACAAAACTAGTACAAATTTACATTAGCAACTATTGAATCAACGATGGAAATTGAAATTGAATATAAGATTAAATTTTCCTCTGAGAGCACTATAGTCACTGAGTCTCAAATAGTCGCCGATATTATCCTTTGGACGACCAGTGGTGTTGAGATTCTTGACAAGCCTATTGGCTATTTCTTTCAAGAAATTCACGATATCTCTAGTAAACTCAAACTTAATAAAACAAGCGCAAACGATTCACTTAATAATAAAATTATTAAAATATCATCTATTAGTTTAGATCCTCACTATGTGAAACTATTTAATAAGATTTTATCTAATAGAGTTTTTCCAAAAATATGGTCGTAAGGCCTTATTACTCCTATACACAAATCGGGAAACAAAACTGATCCTGGAAACTATAGAGGCATATGCATCTCTAGCTGTTTAGGAAAATTTTTCACTTCAATTCTTAACGCACGTTTAAATCTTTTTCTAGAAGAAAACAATGTTTTCAATAAGTACCAAATTGCTTTTAGACATGGATTTCGTACGTCTGATCATCTGCTCTTTCTTAAAACATTGATAGACTCTTATAAATTAAGACGGAAACCCATGTTTGCATGTTTTGTTGATTTCAGGAAAGCATATCAGATCTGGCGAGGTTTATTTTTTAAACTGATAAACTACGGATGTAACAGAAAATTTCTCACAATTTTACTGAACATGTATTCCTCTGGCTCTGCACTTAAATCAGCGGTTGAGCTTGAACAAGGTGTCACCCCATTCTTTCATGCAATCTCGTATTGCGGGAGTGAAATAAGCGGGATGTAATCTAAGTCCAACACTGTTTAACCTCTTCATCAACGATATACCTAATTTGTTTAATACTACTTGTGAACCTGTGATGCGGTTTGGAGACAATGAGTTAAGTTGTTTATTGTATGCCGACGACTAGTTGGTGATGTCAGAATCAGAATCTGGGCTGTAATACTGCCTTCAAAAGCTTCAATTACAGTATATACTAAGAAATGGAAATTACAAGTTAATCTAAAAACCCCGAAAATGCTGACCAGCTTTATCTCCACCATGGTTCTTCGGGGTTCCAGTTTTATTATATGGTTGTGAAATCTGGGGTGTTGCAGTTGAAATTTTTTAAACGTATACTCAGAGTTCACTCAAAAAGTACAATTAGGTAGAGAGTCTCTCTAATAGTACAGATCTGTATACTCTAGTGAAAAAGTATTGGATACGAATTGAAGCTCCGAATTATATGAATACTCTTGACTTGTAGGAGAGGCAGCGAGTTTTAATATCCGATCGAATACTCAGGCAGTTAACTTCACAAACTATATATTAAAACTATGTGATCTGGGTTCACTAAATGGTATTTCTCTCCCACTTGATAGTCTACATAATGTAGGTACATATTTAAAAATAGATTATTTACTTACTTTACTCATTTCTGCATGGAAAGATCAGATTGAACAAAGTCGCTATAGTGGTAAATTAAGAACTCTCGCACAAGTTAAGAATAATTTTGTATTTGAAGAATACCTCCATGAAAAATGTAATGTTAAACATCGGCAAGCAATAACAAAAATGAAAATATCTGCGCACAAACTACCGGTTGAATCTGGCAGATATAATAGAAGACCATACGAAGAAGATATGTCAATCGAATGAAATTGGAGATGAATTTCACTACTTATTGCATGCTCCAACCGAAACATTTCAGAAACTCGAAACACTTTTTTAAACAATTTATATGGTATCAATAGTTCTTCCGCTTATTTGATATTATCATTCATAATATATAAAAAATGTAAATGCATGTAAACACACTCGAAAGCGAATAAACTCTTTAGCAAAGCATAATATAAGAAAGACAATATACAACAAAATCAGTTTATTAAGCCGTTAAGATTTATCAAATGCGGAGCAAAAATACACGTCCATGCACTCTCTTCAAGAGGCGATTAGATTATGACTGGTACAATAAATATTTCAAATATAACTCCTACTTACCACAACCTTGAAGTCGTTCATGTTAGGTCTGTCACGAGCGACGACGTTGTCACGTGTCAACTGTCAAAGATGGTATTGGTGAAGCAGTTACCAATGTTGGTAACATTGTCAGAATGATTGCCAGATACATTTGTATCCTTGTCATGTTAAAACGTCTTGTTCTACCTTACGGTATCGTTGTACTAGTTGCAATGATTAATTAAAATTCCCGTGCTTCCGTATATGTATACTAAATAAACACTTCGGTCCTGAAAGGTGATCATGGTGACCGTCAAAACATCAAAACACTAAACTGTTTGTTTGCGATCTTTGTTTTTTTTTCTCAAGATCAGTCTGCGAGATTCGACAGTACACGTGCTTTCGGAAACTATATATACGTCACCTGGCTCGGCTATATAGCCTTTTTTTCGATATACACGATGGCTATTGAGCCAATCGGTACATACTTTCTAGAAGGGTTGTATTTCAATGTTGAAGTGTGTAGAGGAGTTGAGACCGAGGTAAAATATTATTTGACTCCAATTTATTTGATAATTTGTTTTATTATTGTGGAGTGTCTGTCATTACTTCCAACTGTCGCAACAAAACAACCAGTTTTATTCATCACGACAGACAAATTACGATATAAGCAGTTTCATTTGACATTTGTCATTTGTCCACAGGCGTTAATTACTTACAAATGGTTACAGAAGCGCCGGACATTGACGAGTGTCACCAATTAATAAAAACCCAGCATTTAGGATATTCATCCAACACACACGGCATCATAATGTCGTACACATTGAATCCAAACAGACCGGAAGCTGATAAGAATATAAAAATTATCTTTTCATAGAAACGAGCTTGCAAAATATAAATAAATAGATTTGGTACGCTTAATATTATGTTAATTAAGCCATTTGTTTATAGCATTTGTCATGTTGTAAAATTTGTACATGCATGCAGTATATATACTGAGAATTTAATGAATACTGAGAAGAAAGTGGGGTTTTTTCATTTCTCGTTCAGGAGATAGAATGCGATTTTATGACGTGTTTAAAATCAATTGTTGAGACCATTGGCATTGCAAATTTCAATTCCTTTGTTTGTAGTACGCTGTAAGTAAGGGTTTTGCATTCTGCCTATACTGTATGATCAAACGTTACCACTTGCGTTTCTGACGTTTTCGTTCGTCTCAAAAAAAGACTACTACTTGTTTTCTACCAGAGACCTCATGTCTGCTAACAGTTTAATATCAATCTCATGCAGTTGATGCATTTTTATAGCAGAAATAAACATACGGAACACTTGCGGTTTGTATAGCTTACAGTAATTGTTACATGGTAATTATAATAATCCCGGTAGTAATTAGCAGTTATTGCTGGGCTCATAGAACTACAGGAAATAATAAAAGCGAATCCGAGATTCATGTAATATTGTAGTGTTGGTTACATGTGTTGAGGATGCTGACTGCCACTTCTTGACATACCTGGCTATGATTGTGTTAAGGCTGGTTCACATTGATCGTAAACATCGGCGATGCCCATTGTCGGTGGTCATTGATGCATAATTTGTTTTGTGCATTTTCTTCTTCGTCGCTCACAGACAATGGATCGTAGAACATCGCCGATCAATGTGAACCAGGCTTTAGTAAAGCTATAGACTTACCGCGGGCAAGGGTGGAGGAGTGGCAGCATATGTCTCTGATAATATTACATGGATTCGGCGTAACTATTCAGATGATGAGGCTATAGAATGTATCTGGTTGGACATCATCCTTAAAGCCTAGTTCTCATTCATCGCAAACTGTCACCGACGATCGGCGACGCTTATCGCCGATGCTCGCCGATCGCGGATGTACGAAAGTTCTCATACATCGGTGAACGTCGCAGATGACAGCCGATGTGTTTCGAAATTTCCCACCAAGGCACAAAATGGTCCCGTTCAACGTAAAGTTCATGATTTATGTCAAACTCCAGTTGATTATTTCCTTGCTTGTTGAGGAAAAAACAACTTTTACTCATTTCTCATAGATTTTTCAAGCAGGTGGCAGTCGGCGATGGTCGCAAGAAACAAACTTTTTTGTTTCCTGCGATGTCATCGCCGATGGTCGGCGACGATCACGGACAATCGGCGATGTAATTTTTGATGTGTTCTCATAAATCGCAAGCGGTCGCCGACGTCGCAAAGCTCCCATCGCCGACGGTTTGCGATGAATGAGAACTAGGCTTAAAGCCTAGTTTCCATTTGGCCGTTAGTTGTCGCTGGCACGACAAGCGGTAGATGTGAAATAGTCTAATATAATAATAGTCTTTTTGTGTGATATGCAAATCAGTCTTAATGATTGCAGAGTTTTATAAAGTTTTGTTGACACTCTATTACATCAGCCACTTGTCGTGCCAGCGACAACTGGAAACTAGGCTTAAACATGGACCGGACAGTTCAAAACATTTAAGCCCGCCACACACGAGCGCACTTGTCGCGCGTGCTTGTTATTCGTGACAAGTTGGATCGACAAAATTTCCTCGTGTGCGGGCAACATTTACGGCATTTTCGTCATTCGTAAACCAAATATCAAACATGTTTGATATTTTTCGTCATTCGTGACAAAAAAATTCTCGTGAGCACGTTACCTTGCTCGCCGCACACGAGAATTTTTTTGTCACGAATGACCAAAAATATCAAACATGTTTAATTTAATTTTAATTTATTAACTTTGCCAGATTTAAACAACGTTAACACAAAAAACTGGCAGGGCAATCGCAACAGCTTGCGCCAATTACTGCGATCCCTAAATGTTAGACAAATACACTATATACGTACATAGAAAGAATCAATTACTAACGAACTATCAGATGCAACTTTTCACATTGCGACCCGCAGAACCACTTCCATTTTTGGAAGCTGACTGAGTCAGAAGACGTTTGAAACCCTCACAATCCTAAACCTTCAGCAAAACCCTGAATAGGCCCCATAGATACCAATGTGAAAAGGTACTTCTGAAAACTAAATCTAAAAACAACACGTTATCGGCCTTGTCAGGTCGCGAGCTTGGTTGCATTTTAAGCAAACCGATTTCCATGTTCGTGGATCGTCAACGTCATAACATTTATCTAGTGCTGTTTTATAATAGATTAATAACTTATTTTTAAAGTCCTTTAAAGTTGCCATGCTATTAATAGTTAAATCCATTGGCAGTGTGTTCCAGACTCTAGTAGTCCTTATTAGATATGATTTTTGATAGGTAGATGTTTTGCATGCTGAAGTCTGAAATTGTAGGCAGTTAGGGTTTGTAGATCGGGTACGTTGACTTGAATTTTGAGGGTGTGGTAGTATGTCGCTGCTTAGGTTAATAATGTCATGGTGTGATTTGAAAAGGAACAATATGTCTAGGTACTCGTGCCAGTAACACAGAGGTAGTAGATTTAATGTTGAGAGACGATGGTTATAGTTGATGTCACAGAAGAACGGTAGGTTCAATATGTACTTCGACGCACGTCGTTGAACGCGTTCTGTACGCTTAATGAGGTCAACAGTTTGTGGAGCCCAAACTTGGGACGCGTATGCGAGGTGAGAACGAACGAGGGTAAGATATAGAGTCCGACGAACAGAGATGGTCTTGATTTTGATCGTGGACCGTCGAATATACCCGAGGGATTTGTTGGCTTGGGCGCACTGGTGGAGGACTTGTTTCGACCATGTGAGAGTGGAGGAGGTCCAGACGCCAAGGTCACGTTCGCAATCTGTGGTTTTCAGAGCGGAATCTTGCAACTTGTAAGTATGGTCGATTTTGTTGCGTTTTCTAGTAATTCGAAGTGTCTTACATTTATCTGTGTTGAGGAGAAGATTAGCATTGGCAGAGGAGGTTTGGAAATTCGCAAGATCATTCTCCATAGCGGATGCATCTGCCTTCGCGTTTATCACCTTGTAAATCTTTGTGTCGTCAGCAAATGTCGCGATCTTCGAGTGGTTGATGGAGTTGGGGAGATTATTCTGATATAATAGGAACAACAGCGGTCCAAGGATTGAGCCTTGTGGAACTCCGGAGGTTACTGGTAGTGCTGATGATGTTGCACCAAGTACTGTAGTCTGCTGCCGACGGTCCTTGAGGTAAGATCTAAACCAGTTAAGAATATTGCCACCGAATCCAAAATCACGAAGTCGTTTCAACAGTTGCATGTGACTTACTCGATCAAACGCCTTGGACATATCCAAGTAGATCACATCAACTTGTTTCCCAAGATCCAGCTCACGACCAATATACTCAAAAACTTCAATGAGCTGTGTAACACAGGACTTCCGAGGAACAAAGCCATGTTGACCATTGTTAATCTGTTCGAAAACGTGGTCTTTGATCTTATTGAACACGCATCTTTCCAATGCTTTCGAGATAAGCGAAAGAAGCGAAATTGGTCGATAGTTTTCTACGTGCTCTTTGTTGTCTTTTTTGTGAACGGGAACAACATTTGCTAGTTTCCAGTCGCGTGGTAACACACCAGTGTTCAGAGATTTATTAAACAAGGCGGTTAGTGATGGAGCAATTTGGCGAGCTGTTTCTTTTAATAATCGTGCAGGAATCCCATCTGGACCTTGAGCTTTATTAATGTCGAGATTATGCAATACGGAGAAAACATCGGCTTCCGAAAGGGTAATGTCCTCGATGATAGTATTGTTAGACTGATATGGAAGAGCGTCAGAGCTGTAGTTTTCGATATTTGGATCGGTGGTAAATATAGATGTGAAGTAGTTGTTGAACAGCGCAGCAATATCTGCTGGATTTCCTGCGGATGTTCTTTTGGTTTCAGTTACTTTCACCGAGAGCTTTTGAGGAATGTTCCGTGTCTTATTATTGAACTTGAACAGGGACCAGAAGCGTTTGGGATTAAGTCCACGGCTGGAACAAATAGAGTCGAAATATTTGGAGCGACTGTTACGTAACATACTCTTGATGGAACTACGAAGGGTTTTGAATTTTTCCAGGAGATATTCAGTAGGTGTAGGGGATTTCTTAATTCTGAGGCGGAGAGAGTTTTTCTTCTTGATGTTGTGTAGAATTGTAGAATTCATCCACGGTACATAGTTGCGACCCTTTACTCTCACTGATGGTATGTGTTGGGATACTGCTTCTAGGAACGCCTTCTTCCATTGTTGCCAGTCGTGGTTGATATTGTCGTCGGTTGTAATCAGGGAATCCAGATTTAGACATTCAAGGGAAGTTCGCAAGCCAGCAAAATCACCTTGACAATAATTATAGACAGTTCTGCGTATCTTTGGTAGTTGATTATGACACATTGAAAGTTCAAACACAATAATTTTGTGGTCGGTGAAAAGTTCTGCTTGAGTGGGAGACAAAATTTCACATATTTTGACTTTGTTGGGAATATTGGTTAGAACGAGATCTAACGTGTTATTACCTCTAGTAGGCGCGGTGTTTAGTTGTTCCAAGAAATGGTCATGGAGCAGTTCTACGAAGGTATTTTCGTTACTACCTGATGTTTTCTCTGGCGAGTCCCATGATATACGTGGCATATTGAAATCTCCTACAAGCACAATGTTTGAGTGTTGTGAACAAACATCATTCATAAAGTTATTGAACTTGTCCAACCAGCTATGATCTGAGTTTGGTGGACGATAACAAGAACAAATTAATAAACTTGCGTTTGAAGTGGTTGTTATTTCAGCCATGGAGATCTCCAAATCATGACCATGTTGAATTTCCCGCACTGATTTAAATGAAGAAATCTTTATCGCTAACAGTACTCCACCACCACGAGATCCGCGATCGTTCCTGAATATGTCATATCCCGAATGCAGAATTTCAGAGTTTTTAATATCCTCATTAAGCCACGTTTCGTTGACACAAAAGATATCGGGATCTTCAGAAGAGACCAAGTTCTGGAAGCGTTCAATGTTAGTATCTGTCAAATTGTTTCCGATGTTGGTTTTATGTAAACTCATCAGACTTCGAGCATTGAGTGCGAGACATTTTACGAACTGGTTTTCACGATTCGTGTGTTTGTAAGGTCCAGGATTCATTGCGATATCTCCGGCAAGCAAGAGTAATAGACGCATGTGAGATCTTGCGGTTAATTTGTAAGTTTAAGCCGTAGCGATGCTGGTTATTGCATGGTAAGTTATACTTTCTGAAAACAACATCACGGGTGGAAACCCAAACATAGTATAGTTTTTCGGGCAGAGAAACAAGTTCGAAGCAGATTAAAATGTTTTCTGATGTAATTTGGGGCTTATTAGCGTCTCGATTAACTTTCACAGACAGTTTCAAAATTGAAAAAAGAAGTAACATGTTAATTATGAAGCGTCCAATCTTAGCTAGACTTTTCTTTCCATCTGAAGTGTTTTTTAAAACCATTTCTGAATTCAAAGTTTACACTCACGTGATTTATTCTGTTTGTATTAATTTATTGAACTCGCGTACACACGTAAAAACGCACAACTTGTAACAAACCTGCAGCAGACTTGTAGCAAGTCTGCACCAACAACTTGTTCACAAGATGTGCTCGCACTGGTTGTCCCAAGCTTGTTGTGACAGACTTGTAGCAACTTGTCGACGGACTTGTAGCAACTCTGTCGTGACGATGCTGTAGCAAGCTTGTTGGCATCAAGTTTGTAGCAAGCTTGTCAACTGACTTGGAGCAAGTTTGTTGGAACAATGCTGCAGCAAGCTTGTCAAATTCAATCCGTAACAACCTTGTTTCATCAAGCTTGTAACAAACATGGCGACTCGTGAAAAATCCCGCGGGTAAAAAAAACACGCGTGTGAATATCACTTCGCGTGTTTTCCCGGGGGGTGTCAACAATAAAAAATAGACAACACAAGTTTGGTGTAAAAAATCGTATATTCTGAAAAGAACATACAAGGAATCAAGGATTAGTAAATAAATACAAACTACAGAGTTAAAGTACAAGGTAAGATTGTTATAAACATATATTTAGCATGCATTAGAACAATAAGCTGCATTTTCTGAGTCAGTATATAAATATAATACTGAAAATAAAACATATTCCTAAATTGAAAACACTTCTATTTTGAGCAATATTTATATTTATAAACTACATATATAAACATATCGTCAGACTGTCATTTCAAAATTTGTTATTGTTGTCCCAACAGAAACCATGGCAGCATTTTATCAATTTATATAACCTGGTTGTGTGATGTTACTCTGATTGTATATCCACACCGGGCAGGCCTGAAAAGTGAAAATATGCCTGGCCAGGGTGGGAATCGAACCTATGACCTTTGAAATATTAGCCCGATGCTCTGCCAACTGAGCTATGCGGTCAAGATGGTTCGAGTATGCAATATTTCGGAACTGAGTCTAGTTCCTTCGATATCAGTGTAATCTAATAATCATGATATTTGCTGTGTTGGTGTAATGTACTCAGGTGAATCAGATGCTTGTGTGATGTTACTCTGAGTGTATATCCACACCGGGCAGGCTCGAAAAACACTCAGAGTAACATCACAGAAGCATCTTATTCACCTGAGTACATTACACCATCACAGCAAATTTAGATAACCATTACTCAAGTACTTAATTAACTACTATTTGACATATTTGTGAGATGATTTTACTCAATGGGTTCATACTCATGGATTTTTTATTAATTTCAATCCTGAGCCATGTCGGGAATGTATTTCCATGTCTCACCAAGATAAAATCTGTTTATCAGATATGTTTTGTTAGCCATATCATGCTGAAAGACACACCTTTCTGTTGTTACCATCTCTCTTTCTTCAGCACAGTGATGATCAGTGATGGTGAAGGCACATCTGTGATCGCAGTTGTGGACCATGTTGACCTTCTCCAACACAGCGTTGGCTCTAACAAGCGCCTTTCCTTCTGTTTCCTCAAGAATGGGAGATCGAAACTTCCCATGAAGAACATCACCATCAGCTGCTCTTAGAGGGGTGTATGGTGTTAGCAGAACCCAATTTGCTGGCTGTTCTTCGTGGGAGAATTGCACTGATGTGCAAAATCGTCCAAAACATATCTGAAATGCAATGGTATGCTGTTGAAATTTTTAGCTGTTAAATATTCTGTTGACCCTACAGTTACATTTTAATAAACCTTATAAATGCATTATGATGTATTCTTATTGTTCGTGGCCATTATAATCAGAATGCTTAGTGAGTTTTTAACAGAAAAAGATAGCAAATACATGCTAAGCATTCTGGTTGTAGTGGTCACACACAGCAAGAATATTTCATAATGCATAAGGCC
>CACRXK020002420.1:0-43634 GCA_902702795.2 Paramuricea clavata | reverse complement strand
GGGGGGGGGGGAAGGTCCCCTTTCGCGATACGGTCGCGACAGTTGCAACCCTATGGAAACCATGCAGGCTTTATGCATACAAATGAACCGCTCTCTGTGAGAGCATGCAGTCTACAGCAAATAAAGATATGACTATCTTCAACCTTGAACAGTAAAATGCATCAGCATCCCATAAGCTTTAAAATGATATATACAGTGTATGTTCGCACATATTTGAGCTAACAGAAGCGTTTCTGCGAAACATTCATGGTTTGTTGCAGTATGCATCTGCATATATGAGTCGCGAGGTTTGGGTAATTAGGTGTCTCGCATGGCTCACATTTTATGCAGACCCAACGTGATTGATTCTTTTAACGATAATTAATTTTGACAGTTCCGACGCTGCATATAGAGCGTTTGCACCCATTCCCCAGGGACCAACACACCAAAAGTGTGTTTTATATTATAGAATTAGGTTAATATATGTTGTATAGCGTGCACAGCCCATTGAAAATCAGCGTAGCATGCTGAATGGCTACCGTGCTTAAAGAATTTTAAAGATTAAAGAAAAGAGTCTAATTTATAATAAAAGTTATAGTTGTTGCGTCACATAAGCCGTTTTGTTTTGTGCGTAAGAAATGATCGATAATTTACGAGATCCTGTTCCGACTTTCCAGATTTCGACTATTTTTCTATAACAGATAGCTGCCTCAATGGCAAATTAACCGAATGCTTTATTACATTCTATTTTTGTGAAGATGAACTCTTGTGAGTTACAGCTACAACAATGAAGCTATGGATAAGTTATCGTCCTGGGGCCGGTTGTATCAAAGGCGTTTAACTTAAACGGTGTTTAGCCGCTATCCAGCGTATAAATTTCTTATCCAGCGGATAGTTAAACGGCCGATAAAATTGCGTTGTATGAAGCCCGTTTAGTACCGCGTTTAACTATCCGTATGATAACCTTTAATTTAACCGGAGAAAACCGGATTTTCTTGAAATTTCTTACCTCTACGTCAGCTGTTGCTAGGCCTTTGTAAACTTTTGAAGCTTTATCTAACTTGTGAATTCCACTAAGCTTTTGCAATAAATTTGTTGTTGTTTTTATTTGGAGTTTGCTCGTCCATTCGTTGCTGCAAATCTATATCAAACTTTTCATTTTCACATTGTGCTGAGTTTCTCATTCACTTAAATTCACTTACGGATATTTCTTTAAAGATTTTTGGCTTCTTTATGCGAAGAGTCGAAGGCAATAGCAAAAACTGTGAGTTGTATTTGGCTTTTGTCAGTTGATTCAGTTTTATACTGTTTGAATGTGTTCCTCGACCTTGCACTTTTGTTCAAAACAATTTTAAGAACATTTTGTCCTACGTTTTGATTGGCTGATCAAAGCGAGCGAACCATTTTTTTCGACTTTCGGCGTCTTGTTGTCTATTTTGTATACTTGTTGGCTTTCCAAAGTCATTGTTTGTTTTACAATAGCTAAAATTGCGAGTCTTACTGCTTGTTTTCAAACTATATAATAGAAGAAAAGAAGAAGAAAAAGCCAGAGTATATATACTTAACATCTAAACATGACACTGGTGTGCGTAAATATAGCAAAGCCACTGAATTACAAGTGAGCAAGTGACCTCAGTGTTCCTCAAGACCAAGCCAGTTAAAAGTGAGTTTTTCATGTTTATTGGATTTAAAAAGATAACTCCTCTACATGATTGTGCATTTTTATAACTATCCCATGCTTTTTCATCCGAAATAATCATTGTTTTATCTTCAAACTCCGAGTTTATCCGCCGTATAGCGATTTAAACGCTCTCAAGAGACCGTATAAGTTTACACGGTGGATAGGCAAAATTTAACCGGTGGATAGCGCTAAACGGGCTTGATACAACGCGATTTCTCGAGCGTTTAAATTTTATCCGGCGGATAGCGAGTTAAACGGTGGTTAGCGAGTTAAACGCCTTTGATACAACCGGCCCCAAGCCAGTTAAAAGTGAGTTTTTCCTGTTTATTGGATTTAAAAAGATAACTCCTCTACATGATTGTGCATTTTTATAACTATCCCATGCTTTTTCATCCGAAATAATCATTGTTTTATCTTCAAACTCCGAGTTTATCCGCCGTATAGCGATTTAAACGGTCTCAAGAGACCGTATAAGTTTACACGGTGGATAGGCAAAATTTAACCGGTGGATAGCGCTAAACGGGCTTGATACAACGCGATTTCTCGAGCGTTTAAATTTTATCCGGCGGATAGCGAGTTAAACGGTGGTTAGCGAGTTAAACGCCTTTGATACAACCGGCCCCTGGTCAACTGACTGTAACCTTAACTTGAATCCTAAAAAGACCAAAACTATGATTTTCTCGACTTATCAACTTGCGACTTCGCGTCAACTCAACAAACATCAAATTAACATATCTGTGGGCATTGCCCTGTTGGAGAGGACTACAACAACCAAATTACTAGGAACCGAGTTACACGAGAATCTTGAATGGAACTGGGACATCGAAAAATATGTAAGTGTTATGGCACCTTGTCTGCCATAAAAAAGCTCAAGAATTTCACCCCTTTTCATATAAGAAAGCAACTGGCTGAGTCATTAGTCCGGTCAGTTCTTGATTACAACGACGTGGTATGTCACCCAGCTCCGGAATACCTTATCAAATGCTACAACGAGTACAGCTTGCAGCTGCAGGCTTTGTGGTGAATCATTATGCGAACATTTCTGACGTACTTAAATTGGGCTGGCTCCCAGTCAAATATCGCAGGGAGTTTCACATGACTAAACTAATATTTAAAGCACTATATATGGCCGATTGATCTTCGTATCTTCCTTTGGAAGTTTGCAAACCTGGAAGATCTCTCAGATCGTTTAGTGAACTCAAACTAGTAAACCCGCTTGTTAATGGGACATTTCAGCATACAGCATCGAAAATATTTAATAGCCTTCCACCTGAAATTAGTACTTGTAATACGGCTAGTGAATTTCATTCTTTGTGCAAAAATCATTTCATGACATTGCATGGCCAAGGCAGACAATGACGAATAAGCCTACCTTCACTACTATATTCATATTATGAATATATATTGTATATATAATTACTTTTACCATAGGCATAGGTGCATGTAGTATTGTATTGTCATTTCGTTCTCCTTTTGTATTTAGCATAGAAGAGCCACTTGTGTGGAAGGCTAATAAACTATTATTATTATTATTATTATTATTATTATTAAGGCAGCCAATCTCCAAATGGAGCTGCATGGTGTCAAATATATTCCATGCTCAACGGCTTTCCGTTGAGCCACTTCACCGTACGAAAACCTCAATGAATATTGATATATGTATATATGCGAAGACCACCTCTCAAATGAGCCAAAACCGCCTAACCGTCGAGACCTCTACACATTTGACTGACAGAGTATATTTTTGATTCCATATATAATTCCAATTTCCTATAAGGACATAATATAGGTATAGATAAGTACAGACAAGATCACACGTCGATCAGCGCGTTGCGCCGCCCACCATATTTTGTATCAGTTCAACACCAGACATCGCCATCACCAGACACCGTTACGATGTCGAGTTTGACAGAAAAACAACGCGCGTATCACCTGCAGAAAATGCGAACTCGATTCACCAGGTTAGACTTGAATCACGATGGTTTCATATCTCGCGAAGACTACGAGCTCATGGCCAAGAAATTGCAAGAGTATGGTAAATTGAACGCCGAGAACGCCGAATCGACACGCAATGCATTCATGGCTGTTGCTGATCTATTGGATCTGAAACCTGGAGTAAAGGTCCCTGTAGAAGAAGCAGCTAAAAAGGCAAACCGAGCATTGTCGGTAATAGCACAAGAAAAACATCTAGGTTTCCTAAAAGAAACTCATAACCCAATCTTTGATGCCCTGGACCTCGATAAAGACGACCACATTTCCCTGGACGAGTTCAAGGTGTATTTTCAAATAATTGCTCCTGATATATCTCAAGATGAGATGAAGCACTCTTTTAACGTGATTGACTCGAATAAGAGTGGTGAAATCAGTCGTGAGGAATTCATCGCAGCTGCTTTCGATTTTATCCATGGTTTTGAAGAAACAGAAATCTCAAAAGTATTCTTTGGACGTTTGCTATGATTAACTGCACGAAAAGTTAACTGAATAAACATTTTCTTGTATTAAACTATCATAAAATTATTCAATTATTTGATATGATTAAAAAGTAGATATGTTATTTCCTAGTTTGATTTGAAATTATCATAGAGTAGCTGGCCGTCATTCAAGAGCCCGACAAGTGTCAACATGCTCGTTTGCACTGACAGTAATGACAGTAAGTGGTTTGTGAAAAGACTTTTGAAACCATGCATACATGCATGCGTGCACGTATGGCTCTACAGGTTTGAACGTTACAACGTTGTCCAATAGAAGACAAGATTTGACTGAGAGGTTATTTAAAGAGAATATCGATGAGACCTGAAGTTTTGACACTCAAGATCCAGTCTGAAGTCTGACCACATCTAAGGAGTATCAAAATCATATATCCGTTTTATCACTAAAGTTTGTTTTACAATGCATGTTAATACAAGACGCTCAACAGAACGTTAACTCGCTGGGGTTATACAAATACGCACATTACTGTATATGATACATAAAGTACACAGCTATTTCAATTAAGATTTAAGGTTGTCCCCGAGCTCTGGAACAGTGTTGAGTTTATTATATATGCGTGCAATCATGCATTACTATATTAATTATTGAGTTATTCGCATAAGTGTATAATGATTCGCTGTTATTTGTACATCTACGTATGATTTGCAACGTTTTTACTCGTTGATTTTGCCCAACCGTGGCTTTCAAATAGCATATAATAAGTTTATGTCGAAATATAGCGGTTAACCCTTCAAAATAACGCTCTATACAGTGTGTATTGGATACACAAAATATGTCGCCTCCATTTCCAATCACGTGAAAATAGGCAGTGTCACGTCTGTTGTGGCTGCCCCTACTCGAAAATCGGGGGAGTCAGAACAGTTCAGAACAGTCATGTGACTCTCTTCTGTTCCATTCCATTAGTGTTCCGAAGATCCGTAGTACTCCGAACAGTAAATGGAGCAGCTTGAAGGGGAAAGGTCGAATACGAGCGCAAAGGTCAAAAGGCTTGCTGGGAATTACCAGTAAGTTAATACAGTATACTCAGTAGCGCTAACATAAAATTTTGCTGCCGCTACCTAGTACAGTTTACAGTGATACATATAGCTAAAAACGATCTGCAGGTTGTTGCAATATTGATGAGAAGGATTGAACAATGTTGTGCGGCCCACATTTTTTACAGTTGCATGTCAACAATGTCAATATTGTTCAATATTGTTGACAAGTGTGAACAATGTGGGCCGCGCAACATTGTTAAATCCTGTTAAACAGCAGGCTCATATTTTTTACGCGTGTAGACAAGTATAATCAACTCGAATAATTCGAGTCGAATACTGTTTAGACTGAGTGAGACTTTATTGAGGAGGAATAGTACAGAAAGAGCTGACAGTTCAGTTAGCAATACTTGCAGATACACATCGAAGTAACATTAAGCAATAAAAGTATTACAGATTTTTGTACAGTATACATCGCATTGGAACAAAATTCTGAAAGAATCACTAAGCAAAAATTATGATTATATAATCACAGAACAAATCTTGCATTTGTGATTTGAACAAACCAAATTTGGCAAGTTTTTTAATGGAAACCATTTCTGTAAGCTTTTATAATGTTTATTTTTTTATGAAGCGTCGATAGTTCAATTTCATTGATTTACCAGTAGAGATGGCGATGTTCGTTGTAAAGGTACCAAAAATGAGGAACAATCAATATACGTTTTATATAGTCTTGTCCTCGAAGAATTAACAGTCGTATTTCAATTGGACAATATAGTCTTTTCCTCGAAGAATTAACAGTCGTATTTCAAGGAACTTGTGAGATCGCAAAAATAACCACTTTAATAACGTACAAATTCACGAACAATTCATAGCGTCCATTTCTGGCCCGTGATCAGAATAGTGGAGACACCACAATGAAGTTAGTGATGAAGTAAATTATTGAGCATCAGCATTCCATACGTAAACATATCATCATTCATCATTTCAATTAATAGTCGAACATATTTCGTTGTATAAAGTGTTGTGTTGAACATTTTTCTACAAAATAGAAAAATAAGGTTCCAGGTCTTAGTTGAACATAAAAATACTTAACTGAGACTAAACTATACAATAGTGTGTCAATTTTCAGTATAAACATATTTAATTGGATTTGCCCCAGTCAGGAGCTACAATAAGCTCATTGATATAGACACAGCGTTTAGATAAGACCGTTTGTTTGCGTGCAAGCACCTTATATACTTGCTTGCGTGCAAGTGCCTTACTAATTAAGCTCACAGTCTACCTCGATCTGCTTCACGTCAGTTCCATATCTGTCTATCTATTCACAATGTAACCAGTCACTGAAAAGCCCTGATAGGAATTGTGCTGCGCAATATCTG
Source organism: Paramuricea clavata (assembly GCA_902702795.2). Lineage (NCBI taxonomy): Eukaryota > Metazoa > Cnidaria > Anthozoa > Malacalcyonacea > Plexauridae > Paramuricea > Paramuricea clavata. Next base: position 37,128 of record CACRXK020002420.1, on the reverse strand, counting down.
TATCTGTACTATATGTGAACTAGAGGACGATTTAATGTTAACCCATTAAGTGACAGCGCTCTCCCCTTGACGAGTAAAATCGTCTGTCATTAGACTGAGTAAGTGGGTCGCATTGTCTTTTAAAGGAGTGAATATAAATCCTTTTACTATTATACAGTTAATCATAGGAAGACTATGTAAACTCACACAATAAATCGTTATATATTTATTGAGAACAAAATAAAAACCGCAAAAACATATCTTTTGGAATCACATACAAAGCGCCAACACAACTACGTCCTAGTGCGCATGTCCCAGTCATTACGCATTAGTTTCCAGTCCTTACACTATCCTCTCCAAAACTAAACTGTGTACCACAAGTTAAATGTTTTATTTCATACGGAACAAGCCAGGCAGGTGGTCTACGTTGTCGTTGAGGTCTTCCTTCGGGTTCCAAAACCACAGGTTCGACTTCTCGTTGTTGTATCTGGTGTTCGTCATCCGCACCTGGTCCGTCGACAACAATGACAACATCGCTCCTGCTTTCAACTGTATCACCATCATTGGCTACGAGTTGTCCAGAAATTTGTTCTGATTGTACATGTTTCTCTTCCTCCTGTGGTCTCGTAGAATCTCTTCAACTGATTGTGATGGACAATCCTTCGCTTCAACCCAACTTTGTTAGAGCCTATGTTCTTTATTCTGTACACAACTTCCCCTAGGCGTTTAATAACTTTCCATGGGCCCGTCCATGGTTTGTTCAGCTTCATACACCTTCCGTTTCGGGTTTCCTGATCCTTCCACATGATCAAATCACCTTCTTTATAAACGTTTCCTCTCGCCCACCTGTCGTAATAATGTTTCTGTGTTCTATAAGATGACTCGAGCGTTTCCCTGCTGCATTTGAACGCCTTAGCAAGCCTTTTCTTCAATTCTGTTGCATACTCGGTGTGAGAGTTATTCTTTGGGGTTTGTTGATCATTCATAACAACATCGCTTGGTAGACGGAGTTTCCTGCCATATTCGAGATAACTAGGCGTAAACCAGTGGTTCTGTGAACGGCTGTATTGTATGCGAAACAAGTAGATGACACATACAAATCACAATTCCGTTGGTCCTCAGTAACAACCTTGACTAACATGTTATTAACGGTTCGGATGCTCCTCTCTGACGCCCCATCTGACTGTGGGTGGAAAGGTGTTGTCCGTGTATTCCAGATTTCTAGGAACGAGCATACCTCACGGATTATTTCAGCTGTCAGGTTCTTTCCTTGGTCGTGGTGGAGTTGTTCCGGTGCTCTATGCCGAGGGATCCAACCATCAAACACTTCCTTCGCGATTGTTTCCGCCTTCTGATCTCTTAATGGAAATAATTATAATCACTTTGTAAAGTGGTCAATCATCACTAAACAATAACGCTATTTACGAGAATTTTGTGCATACTCAACAATATCCATTGTAACCAGTTCGCCCGGGCGGCATGTAGAAATTGATTGAAGTGGAGTTCTTTGGGAACGTACCGGATTCCTTCTACGTTAAAACACTTCGTACTTTCTGCACCAATCTTCAATTTCAGATGACATTTGTGGCCAGAAATACTTATCTTTGATCCTTTGAAAGGTCTTCTTGAATCCGAAATGTCCCATATCATTATGCATCATGTGTACTAGTACTCTCGGAATGAGACAACGAGGAATCACTATTCTGGTGTTTCTATCACTGTCATAATGACACAACAACCCATCCTTCCGTAAAAATAAGTTGGGTAGTTCGTCCTCAAATGCCTTTAACTCCATGTCCATGGTGTTTATTTGTTGTAATTCTGATTGTAACATGGACTTTAGTTGGCTTATCTTCGAACAGGATCCTTGTTGCTGACGAATGTATTCTAAATTCCATGGTGTTGGTTCTCGAGTTGCCACATTTCGAATTCTGCTCAAGGCATCCGCCACTGTGTTATTCCGTCCTGGAATATGCTTATCCAAATACTGAAACTCACGGATTTTATCCACTCATCGCCATAGGCGACAACTATGCTCTTTCGTTTGAGTTAGCAGCCGTTTTAGAGATTGATGGTCCGTGTATAATTCAAACTGGTTCCCCAACAGGTACGAACGATATGCCTTCAGTGCTTCAATAACTGCCAAACATTCTTTCTCCGTAGTGGAGTAGTTCATTTTTGGTTTATGTAGTTTCCTTCCCCCAAAAGCAATTGGGAGCTTTTGGCCAGATTTATCAGCCTGTTCAAGGTAGTAACCCCTCGCAAAATCTGATGCATCACATGTCACAGAGAATCGACCTACACGCTGTGGAAGTTTCAACGTCACCGAAGAACACAGCGATTCTTTAAACAGGCTAAACGCATCCTGACATTCATTCGTCCATTAGAATTCTTCTTCATTTAAAAGATTGTGAGGTGGAACGGCTATTTTGGCAAAATCTTTCACAAATCTTCTCCACAAAGTGCACACTCCAAGAAATCGCCGCAATTCATCCTCAGGAGCCTTCCAATTCCTGATAATATCTAGTTTCTCAGGTAGCGGTCTAACACCAGTGTTGTCGATAATGTGACCCAGGAATCTTACACAAAGTTTATCAAATTGGCATTTCTTCCCAGATAGTTTAAAACCGGCTCTTCTTACCATCTCAAGCAATTTCTGAATTCCTTCCAAATGCTTGTCAAAGGTGGCGTGAAAACAAATAACACCATCAAGGTCGGCCATGATATCCTCAGTCTCTAATATTTGGTAGGTCAAAATTATTTTATCTTTAGATGGAATGCACCTATTAATCACTTTCCACAATTATGCAGAAATTGTTGATTGGTATCTGGTCAGAGGTTTTCACATTGTCCACGTTCTTTCTGCTGGCGGCCAACATGACCATGTGCTAATTGGAGTCATTTGAAGAACAGCAACTTGGTTTTGACTTTACGTTTGTTCTGTGTATTATTTGTCATTTCAGTATTACTTTTGTCACATTTTTGGTCAATTTTTGTGTATTATATTTGGCAACTTTTTGTGTACTTTTGGCAACTTTTTAAGCAGCTTTTTTCGTATCCGAAGGAATTTTTTGATTTGTGGATAATAGACCCGGTCCGAAATCTCTCAGCATCTTTTAGTGTAGGTCTACCACGAATAGGCGCAGAGTCATGCAAGGTGAACGTATTTGAAATTAAATCAAATTTACTTACCGTAAACATCGTTGTAAAGATTTCTTTTTTTAAAATATATTTCTTCTCAAAATATGAAATTTTATATTTTTGTTGCGATTTGCGAAGGTCGCTGTTTCCACTTTCCATTTCCAGGTCTATTTTGACTTTTCCTTGGCTTTTCCAGTAAAATTCTTGAAATTTCCTCAAAACATAGGGTTATTTATGGATAATTTGGGTAAAAATTGGCAGGAGCCTAATGGATAATTTGGGTAAAAATTGAATTGGGTATTAATGAATATTATATTTTGTGGCTATCGACGACGATTGGAGATTGGAAATCCACCACAAATGCGTGCTGAAACCTATACTCGCCAGAGCAGAGGTGCCTCAGCGAGTAATAAATACATGATATTATATAATTTTAATGCATGTATACAGTATACTTGTTGTATATATTTAGGTTAAGTGGATTGTCAACCTATTAAGTACTGCATGCATGAGTTATCAATGAATACTACATGTAAGAAATGCGAGATACTTAAAGATATCTTGCAATGGAAAGATTCCATTCCTGAGGCAACAGCAGACGAAAGAGACCGTTTACACCAGTTAATTAGTGCGGGGAAATCTAAAGTTGTTCGAGACACGGGAATTAATGCCTGGCGACACTGACAAATTTCTTCTTAATGGACCAATCCCACATCAACCAAAGTTTTGATCTCAACAGATCTAGACAAAGTTTTCATCACAGCTTGAAAGAGCATCACAAAATAAATTAGTAATATTCCATGAGTTTCGTTGCGAAAAGTTGTAAAATGCGGATAATATAGCCTTGCGAAATTTGTAATTTTCAGTCAATTTGTATTACGCACGGAAGTGGTAAGTTACCCAATTCCCCGTTTGTAATACAAAATGACTGAAAATTGCAAATTTCGCAAAGCTATATTATCCGCATTTTACAACATTTCGCAACGAAACTTTGGAATATTATTAACTTTGTGGTACTCTTTCAAGCTGTGATGAAACTTTTGTTTAGGCTTGTTGAGATCAAAATTTTGGAAAAGTGGTAACCGTTTCTTGCTCGTAATATAAAATGAATGAAAATTGCAAATTTTGCAAGGCTATATTATTAGCATTTTACAACATTTCGCAACGAAACTTTGGAATGTTACTAATTTTGTGATGCTCTTTCATGCTGTGATGGAATTTTGTCTGGGCTTGTTGAGATCAAAATTTTGATTAATATAGGATTAATTGGTCCATTAACGATCGAAGAAAATGAACTTGTCATTGAACTTTGAAAAGGAACTTTATATTATTATTGTTATTACACTGGTTTAAAATATCGCATACAATAACACAAAGCTAAATTACTATGCAATTTACAAAGATTAGTTACTAGATAAAACATCATCCATTGTTACTAGAGTTAAAAGTGTCTACAGCATACGGAATTGGACTGAATTTTAATCTATTTGTTCTACTATTAAAATTATAAAAAAGATCTTTGTTCGATCTTGTATTTCTTGTTATTATCTGACACTTCCTTGGTGGGAGGAGGAAGTGGTGAAGTTAGTGCTCTTCTTCTGATAAATCACTAACCAAATTTATACAATAATCTTTCCTTCGTTCTTCCAATCTGGTAAATTCATTTGATAAACGTGCATTCTCATACTTTCTTTAAATAACAGCAAGAATCTCTGCTATTTGTCGAGTCAAACCTTTTGTTGACAAAGAAACACTTATTTCCATATATAACGTTATTGTTCGCCCATACTTCGATTACTGCTGTGAAGTATGGGATGTGTTAGGCGAAACACAATCAAAACGACTTAAAAAACTTCAAAATAGAGCTGCTAGAATTATCTTGAATATGAGTAATGACGTAAATCATTCTATTGCTTTGTGTGAATTGGGTTGGGAACCACTCAAAATATTAAGAAGAAAGCTAAAGCAAAAATGATGTACAAAGTATTAAATAAAATGGGTCCCAAATCACTCACAAATCTATTTTCTTATAAATATGAGAAAACAAACTATCACCTTCGGGACATTTCAACTGGTCTTTGTTTACCAAAACCTCGTTCTAATAGCATGAAGAATACTCCTGTACATGCAACGGAGCTAAACTTTGGAATTCTATTCCAAAAGAAATTAGGGAAAGCAAATCACGTTCTTCCTTTCAAAATAAAATCGCTGCTTACATTTATGAATATTAAATATTATAAATAATGTGCCTGTAAATAGTCTGCCAACTTTCTCATTAGACATTAATATGTTACTATTTAATACTCATTAATATGTTACTATTTTAATACTCTATATCTCTTAAACTTTTGTAAATAGCTCTAACTATCACTTTCCTGTACATGTAAAAATCTTATTCAATTTTTTGGCACACGCCCCTCGTGGAAATCAGCTTCGGTTGACGGGGTCAGCGTGTATAACTAAAAATTTCTATCTATCTATCTATCTATCTATCTATCTATCTATCTATCTATCTATCTAAGACCGATTTCATGGTTATTGCTTCTCGACAAAAGCTAGCGGCCTTGGGAGACTCAATAACATTGTCAGTAAACGGTGTTTCATCAAGGCTATGATGATGTACAGAATAGTAAATGGTAATCCACCATCTTATTTAATAGGTATATTTAAACATTGTCATGCTTTGGATATATATAATCTCAGAAGGTCTAAAATAACCTTCGAACTTCCAAAAAATAGAACACTGTATTACAATTCAAGTTCTGCCTTCACTGGTGCTAAAATCAATCAATCAATCTATCTATCTATCTATCTATCTATCTATCTATCTATCTATCTATCTATCTATCTATCTATCTATTTATCTATCTCCCGGACAGAAGATCTGTAACGCTCGTTTTTGGAATCTTTCAATATTGATTCGTTGCTTTTCTGTCAATCCCCCAGCTCACAAGACATCGAAATACTCAAGAACAGGTCTAATTAGGGTTTTATAGAACTTTATTAAGTCAGATTTTGGGGCTCCATAATTCTTTAACATTTTCAAAAAATATAGTCTCTTCCGACCTTTTTTATTATAGCCCAAGTATTTGTTTCCCATTCCATGTTGTTGTCTAACCAGTACAGACCAAGCAGGTTTTGTATCACGTGACCTTTTCAAATCGTTCCGAGCGGGAGGAATCTTATGACATCATGACGGCTTTGAGAAAATATTTGGGGGACAGATTTGTGCCATATAAGGAAGTTGGGGACACGTTTGTGCCATATATGGAAGCATATTTTCTCGCGTTTAGAACAATTAAATAATAGCATGATCCTACCCTATTAATATTAGTGAAAGTCGCCGACGTTAATATTTCGTGTGAACCAAGAAAGCTTGGGTTCTAATGCAAATAAATATGGCGGATTTTGAAAATATACAATATTTGCATATATGTAAGTGTTTTAGGGATACAGAAGCAAGATATTGAACAGTTCAGGTGCCGTACACTTTATTTTAACTGCTATTTAGATAGAATACTATTGTTGTCGAATTGAATTTTTCCTAAAGCCCGTGATTCAAGTAGGTTTTTTAAAATAAATACAATATTATTTCAATCATAACTCATAGTGGCCCCCTGTGCATGTGGTATATGTTGCCTGATAATGTCGCGGTGTTAATACCATAACTCCGACGCGTGGGCTACTCCGCCTGTCTCTTCAATATGAAGGTATTGGACAGTTCGTATTTGCAAACTAATCAAGCAATGTTTGCTGGATCTGTGGAATCATTCAGCAGGGTCGGAATCGATTTAGTAATAGAGATAAAACAACGATCAAGTACAAGCTACTGGTTTTACACACGGCTTTTACAAGGTATAGTGGCAATAATAAGAAATCTTCGGATTGTTAGGGTTGCAACTACCTTTAGTTTTAGTTTAGTTTAGTTTAATTAATATGAAAATTACACTTTGAATAGCTACAATAAGTAGCTAAATTAGAATGCGCATTACATACATGTAGAAGAAATACATTAATTACTGTACTATTTAAATTATGTATTACAAAAAGTTTCAAAAGAAATATATAGTTGTATTATAAATGAGAGTTATTATCAAAAGTTCTACTGACGAAACAATTGGACTGTGCCGAAAACTATCTAATACGTATTAAAAACGTTTGGATAAAAATATATAGTTATAATATATAAAATAGAGTTATTATTGAGTTCAAGTGATGAAACAATTGGACTGTTCCGAAAACGTTCTGTTCTGTAGTGGTAATTGTAAAACAATTGACCATTCTGACGTGTATCTCTTTGCCGTACCGCAAAGTTTGTTAGGAAGAAGATTGTGCAGTTTGTGGTCAGACATTTTACTAATAAAATCAATGCACAATTCTAACAATAACCTTTCGTAATCTTTTTCAGAATAGATTATTCTCAATGCCCTTCTTTGTACTTTATCCATACTGCTGCTCTATGCTTTAGTATGTCCCCCATGCCACACTTGCGCTCCATATTCAAGTATCGGCCTGATGACAGAAATGTAAAAACGTTTCATAAAAAAATGCAAGGAGAACTTCAACGTTTCGAGAGAAGTCCCTTCGCCGATTATCATTACACCTATAAACTCCGCGGCCAGAAAGAGGAGTGAACCCAGATCAAACCCTTGTGCAACACCACACGTATGTAATATATTTTAACTCAATTATTAACTCTATACACAGGGGGTCTATTATAGGGGGTCGGTGGTCCGGCGACCGTACCATGTTTTGTACTAATTCACCGTTAACCGCTAGTATTTTCCTCGTAAAAACCGTAACTGTAATTTTTCTCATACATACAGTAAAAATTTTTTAGCCATAGACTTTGCAACGACGAAAAAAAAGGAGCGGATTTTCTTAGAGAATTTATTTAACTGCTTTGAGAAGCATTTAACCTTTATATACCAAGAGGGCCTGCTTAATTGCTGTATAACTTGCTTTCTCATCTGTATGCAAGTTGGTCCAATAAATCAACAATATATATATAGAATGATTTCATCATTTTTGATACCTTGACGAGACTGCCACTTTTGAAATTAGTATGATAGATTTATTTCATTTACATATCAAATTAATTTAAATGGCCGGAAAAAGAAAAGCTAGCTAGAAAAGTTGTATACAGTATACTGTAACTTATTGCCTGAACTAAATGCTGGCTTAAATATCGTTACTGTTGACAGTAAACTCACCAGGTTTCATCATGAACATGCCCATGGGCAAATATCACAGAAGAGAAAGACTTTGTGAAAAATGAGGCAAGTACGCCGAAGCTAATTTTTGTGAGTAATGACCAATACAGGCATCCGATTTCTGATGGTGAAGATGGTGTACGGTGGTGTATGATGGTTGAAGTGTTTCAGATGGTTGTCAGATGGTGAAGATGGTACAGATGGTGTATGATGGTCGAAGTGTGTCAGATGGTTGTCAGATAGTGTATGATGGTGTATGATGGTCGGAGTTTGTCAGATGGTTGTCAGATGGTGTATGATGGTGTAGGGTGGTTATACAGGGAAGTGTTGTCAGATGGTGAAGATGGTACAGATGGTGTATGATGGTCGAAGTGTGTCAGATGGTTGTATGATGGTCGAAGTTTGTCAGATGGTTTTCAGATGGTGTATGATGGTGTAGGGTGGTTATACAGGGAAGGGTTGTCAGATGGTGAAGATGGTACAGATGGTGTATGATGGTTGAAGTGTGTCAGATGGTTGTCAGATGGTGTATGATGGTGCATGATGGTCGAAGTGTGTCAGATGGTTTTCAGATGGTGTATGATGGTGTAGGGTGGTTATACAGGGAAGGGTTGTCAGATGGTGAAGATGGTACAGATGGTGTATGATGGTCGAAGTGTGTCAGATGGTTTTCAGATGGTGTATGATGGTGTAGGGTGGTTATACAGGGAAGGGTTGTCAGATGGTGAAGATGGTACAGATGGTGTATGATGGTCGAAGTGTGTCAGATGGTTGTCAGATGGTTGTCAGATGGTGTATGATGGTGTATGATGGTCGAAGTGTGTCGGATGCTTTTCAGATGGTGTATGATGGTCTATGGTGGTTATACAGGGAAGAGCTGTCAGATGGTGAAGATGGTACAGATGGCGTATGATGGTCGCGGGGTGTCATTCGCTGTAGGATGCTTATATTAGATATTACATTGCTATATTTTATACTTACATACACTTTAGCCAACTATGGTATGTGTATAAAAATATGTTATATCTAACATTGCGGTTCTCGTGTGGGACGTAATTCAAAGTATTTGCCAAAATATAATAATATTTAAACACATTTGACGGACATGTTGGACGTAATAAATAAAAATATAATATGAATACATGATATTTCACGTTGCGGTTCTCATGTGGGAAACGCAATTTAAAGTATTTGGCAAAATATATTAAAACGCATTTGGCAGACATGTTGGAGGTAATAAATAAAAATATAATATGAATATATGATATCTCACAATGCGGTTCTCATGTATGAAGTTTTTTAGCGGACAAAATATCTGAAATGTATCAATCGAGTTTATGCGCTATAAATTGATGTTATGTGCTATACATTGATGTTATGTGCAAATACATCGATGTCATAACCGAAACAACTAAAAGATAAACCGATACAACTAAAAGATAAACCGATACAAATAAAAGGTGAGGAAACGGAAGTAAATACCAATAAAAGATGAGGAAACGGAAGTAAATACTAATAAAAGATGAGGAAGCGGAAGTAAATCAGAAAAACGGAAGTTGAGCGAGGCAGCAAAATTGCGCGTGCCAAGTGGTGGCTCCAAGCTGGTGAATACATATTGAAAAACAAGGGCAGAACTGCAGGCCAAACTAGGGCTAGGCAGAAGAGAGACAGCTAGGGCAGAAGACCAAATGTTCAGGACTTTGTTCAGTCAATCTTAAGCGCGGTGACCAATTTACAGCATTCTTCGCAAACACGTGAAGAAAACGCATCACAAGGTGGTTCAGTGCAGCAGTTCACATCGTTACCCGAAGAACTGAATTCTCGTTTCCGAGTACCACGTACTCAGAATAAGTATGTACGGTGTGTACCAAATAATGCGTCTGTGCCGCATCCAACCTTTCAGGGATACTGAATTTTACACACATGGCTATCTCCTTCTCTCGCCTTATATATTTTACATGCCTCCATACAAGCTTTTTAGTAGAGCGAGATCACACTCCTTGAGTATGATCAAATTTTTTTACACCACAGGATATTTTACAGATACAATTTCACACACGCATCTCCAATTTTATGTTCGAAAAGTCTACACTTTTCACAAGTCTACACTACAAATAAGTGGTTTTTTATTTTTTATTCTCAGGCTTATCATTTAAATACAACATTATTTTCACAAGCATAAATTGTGCCACTGAACACGAGGCCATCACACTATCATATTTCACACTACATTTTTGAGTAACATTTAGGGACTATTGTGTAATTGTGGTATAAATTTATTACTAGGACACCAATATGGTAATTCGTAAGACTCTTCATAGTGAAAAGCGCTCTGAGGTCCGTTCATAATTTTCAAGAATAACGTCGAATTCATTTCGTAAACTATTTAAATAAGTACGTAGTATATGTAAATTGTTGATTAAAAAACGCTCCATTGTGTATGATGATGATGATGATGATGATGATGTTTTTATTGATCCATCTTTAGTTTAAAAATACAATGGATTTACAAATATGTCTATTAAAAGAGAAGAGCATAACTAAGCATGCAATAATATTTACAAACTATCTAAAATTTATATATATACAATTTGGAGTAAAAAATTTAAAAGTCTAGGAAATTATTTAAAAAGTGAATAAAAACCAAGTTTGGTTTTAGTGCAACCCCTGTCTCATTGCTCGTGGAACAAAACTATTTCTGTGTCGTTCAGTGCCTGAGAAAGGTGCGTATTTAAATATAACGTCTCTACGCCTAAGATTATAGTTATGTTTATTATGTTCCATAGTTCGTTGATAAAAGATATGACTTGGATCACCTAAGATGTTAACGAGTTCCCTCGATATGGCTTCAATTCTTCTCTCTTCGAGAGTTGGCAGGTAACCATGCGGGAGGCTAATAATTCGTAGACTCCTCCTTTGCACACGTTCCAATTCGTCCTTTAGATATCGTGGCAGACCACCCCACACTGGAGAACAATATTCAAGGATAGGCCTGATTTTAGTTAAATAAGTGGTGAGACCCACTTCGACTGGTAGATTCGCTCTTCTACATTCTCGTAGGCACACTAGGCAGTACAGGTTTTTAGCTGCTTTGCGGGTGGTCTCCTCGACATGTTTATTCCATTTCAGGTCCTTTTGAAACCAGGTTCCCAAGAGTTTAAAATTATCTACTCTTTCTATGATAGCATCTCCTATATGCAGTGGTAGAGGGGGCTGTGCTTCGGTGAAGTTAATCCACATATCTTTTGTCTTTTTGGCATTCAGTTCCATTTTATTTTCCACAGCCCAACTTTGTACTGAGTCCAGAGCGCTTTGCAAATCGCTAGATTCTCCTAATCTTATGGACGTATCCATGGTGCAATCGTCCGCATATTTGATTGTGTTGACACATGCCTGTTCAGAATGATAATGATTCGGTGATTCTTGTTGTTAAAACACTTCTAATCTACGACAATAAAAGTCTGGCGAGTCACAACGAGTGCGACACTTTGTTCAGCAGTTCTTATTAAATCAACCAATTCACGAAAAACGTTTTCTGTATTAGGAAGCCAAATGCGTGGTCCAAGAGACGCCATTGTTGTATGTCGCCGCGTCGCTCAACCGTTTTTCCAATTTACTTCCGCTTCCTCATCTTTTATTGGTATTTACTTTCGTTTCCTCATCTTTTGTTTGTATCGGTTTATCTTTTAGTTGTATCGGTTTATCTTATATTTGTATCAGTTCATCTTTTAGTTGTATCGGTTTATGACATGATGTATTTGCATATAACATCAATGTATAGCACATAACATCAATTTATAGCACATAACATCAATTTATAGCACATAACATCAATTTATAGCGCATAAATTCGATTGATACATTTCAGATATTTTATCCGCTAAAAACCTTCATACTCATGTGGGAAAGGTAATTCAAAGTATTTGGCAAAATATATTTAAGCGCATTTGACAGTCATGTTCCAGGTAACAACTAACAAATAAAAATATAATATAAATATATGATATCTCACAATGCGGTTCTCATGTGGGAAACGTAATTCAAAGTATTGGGCAAATATCACATTTGACAGACATGTTAGAGGTAATAAAAATTGAATTTTGCTGAACTTATCGCGCGGCGTTGACAGAAAAGTCTTCATTGTAGGCTTTTATTTCTACAAGCAACAGTTTCTTACTGTAATAACACCAATTCGGTTGTGTAGATTTACTGTATATAGGGGCGTCATGTTTGAACTCTATTGTATGTAAGGGAAATAGACGACTAGTGTATAAATGGCAGAAATTTTGAGGCATCCAAGGGAGACATATATCTCATAAATCAAAATGTTGAAATTTGAGACGGCTTCCGTTTTTGTGTTCGAGTCAAGGATCTACACTAGACTATATTAAGCGCGCGTGGTTTATTTATAGCGCCCTGGTTGAATGTTCAAAACTTCGTAAGTAGATTTGCAGCCATGCCTTCGCTTAGAGATAACAATCGTTTTAGCACTGTCAGATAGCCGCGGATTGGGCCCCAGATTTGGCCTTAGATTGGGCCTCACATTCAACTGTATTCAGTTATTCAAAAGTAGATTATTTGAACCCCTTTTCTGGCTACTTTTAAGATATTTTTTACTTTAAATTAGCAGTAACATGAGCAATACAATTAGGGAGGCCGATTTTGTACAAACGCTTGCTGAATATAGATGTTAGCACAGTGTAATACTATTGTCTAACATTTTTTTATATAAACAAAAGAAATGAGTGTAATTCTCTATAAACAAATTAAAGCAATAAGCACCTTATTAATCCTTGCCGTTTTATTTTATTTATTTACTAGCTTTGTCATTAATGATTGGTGATCCCTACAGGGCTTATTGCCCCATTCACATGCAGGGTCCTTAAACTAAACGTTTACATCAATTACAACACATTTTATCTACGATGCTCGACAAAGGACGACACGATCGAGTGACATTTAACACAGCCAGTTTTAAACGATTGTGCTACATTAATGTTAAATATAATGGACGTTGGTGAGCTTGTACCCCAATTTGCTTCACTATTAGAAAGAGCATGAAATACTGCCCAATATGTTGAGTTTCACAACAATTAGGAATACAGATCTTGCGGAATATAGATGTTTGCACAATGTAATTCTATAAACAAAAGCAATTACCACCTTATTAATCCTTGCCGTTTTGACATTGGTGAGCTTGTGTCCCAACTTTGTGATACATCATTGGAAAGAGCATGAAATACTGCATAATTTTGGCGAATTTTGGTAACCGTTTTATGTACCGTTGCCGTGGTTTTGAAAGTAGTCTGATACGCCCGTATTCTAAAAGCTCACTCACACTCAATGAGTGGAAGTTCAGTGTAAGCTTCTCTCGAGTGTCATTCAGTGGCGTGCTGGGTACTAATTTTCTGGGGGGGCCAGTGGGCTTTCAATTAATATGCGCCCCTATATTGTAACGCTTGATAAACGAGTGTCGAAGACACGAGCCGAGCGCCGCAGGTGCGAGGTTTCTCTAGGGGGGTCCGGGGGCATGCCCCCTCGGAAGATTTTTGAATTTAGGGTCTCTGAAATGCCATTTCCTGGACTTTGGGGGGAAGGTTTGACAGAAATCTGATGGTCAGGAAACGGCATTATAACGTGTTGGAATTTGAAATTTCGTTAGAATTTAATAGTAGTATTTAAATTGGGCAATGCTAACTCAGTTCCAGCGATTAATCTAATCCCAATTCTATTCTCTACTGATCTCGTGATCTGAATACATTTACAACATACAGCTCTTTTATACAATAACACACGGACCCCACGCATATGTACTTTAAGGTTACCTTGCTTGACTGCCAAAAGGGCGCGTTTCAGCATTATCTTATCACTTACATTACTCATGAGTCACGATGTTTCTTGCACAAACAACTAAATTGCGTACACAACTTGCATTATCATAACTATCTAATTTGCGCCGCTCTCGTGATTCGTGAAGCATAATACCTTCATAATATAAGGGCATAATACCAGCAAAAAAGGGCATAATTCCCGTGATCGCTTCGAAACCTGACCAATATTCCGGTAATGAGACATTGTGTGTGATCACCGATCATGTTTCTATATCAACGATTTTGTGTGAGCTGTGAAGTAGCAAATTAGCCAATACGGTTAGACCAAATAGTCTGTAATTTAATATATCTCTTTGTCGTCTATGCGCTTAGTCTCGATCTGTTTATAAGCCTATATAAATATATACTTCTTGACGGAAGTAACTATATTTTTTCAAATGCGTTTTTTCCCACCCACTTTCAAAATTCCGCACTGGACGGCGCCCCCTTTTCATTTTTGCGCCCCCCCCCAGAATTGCCAGCTGGGGGGGCCGTGGCCCCCCGGCCCCCCCCCTGCCAGCACGCCACTGGTGTCATTGCTGTTTTTGAATAGCTGGAGGGTTAGTGTCGTACCGTTACTATGTGACTATACTCACATTACCGGCAGCTATTGAAAAACAGCGCTGACACTCAAGAGAAGCTCAGATTGAACCTCCACTCATGCATTGAGTATGCATGAGTGAGCTTTTAGAATACGGGTATTAGTGCAGGTTTCTGTAATTATGTCAGTAAGTTACTAGATTTTATATATAAAGAGTTCATTATTATAATTTTTGTATGATGTTAATCTGATGATCTTACCGTTATTTGTAAATTTGACATTGTATGAGGAGTCACCACGGACGAATCAGTCTTAAAAAAGGCCCTGAGGCAACGTGAAGCGGCTGAGGCAGCCATTGAAACAGGCTGGGAACTTATTTTTTGTGGGCGGCAATGTTGGTTGATTACTGCTAGCCAATATGGTTACAGAAATATCAGCATTGATCAACACAATTGCAACTTTATTCGTTGTATGACGCTAAAGACCCAGCCTAAATGCATTGTAAAACAACATGAAAACTTTTCATTATTTTGATTTTTTTTATATAAAGCTAGAATATCTTGGTAATGTTTCTGAGAGGAATTTTAGAATTGAATTTGAGCTAAATTGACCACTTGCATAACAGACTAAATTTTGATCTCAACAAGTCTAGACAAAAATTTAATCACAGCTTGAAAGAGCATCACAAAATTAGTAATATTCCAAAGTTTCGTTGCGAAATGTAGCAAAATTAATGCGGATAATATAACCTTGCGAAGTTTGCCGTTTTTTAGTCATTTTCTATTACAAACGGGACATTGACAGCCCCAAAGGGTATTGGGCTGTCAATTTTCCCTTCGTAATGCAAAATGACTGGAAAATGGCAAACTTCGCAGGGCTATATTATCCGCATTTTACAACATTTCGAAACGAAACTTTGGAATATTACTAATTTTGTGATGCTCTTTCAAGCTGTGATTACATTTTTGTCTAGACTTGTTGAGATCAAAATTTAGTCTATTACGCAAGTGGTCAATTGCTTGAAAGCAGTTCTCAATTTCGTGAATAGCGTTCGAATTTCGAGGTGTAGTTCTTGTAAAAAAATAGGCAACCTATACTGATCTATACAAAAACATTCAGCACTATCGTGCATTAGTTTCGTGTGTGGTTGGTGCTGAAGGTATCACAGTTGGAGGCAAACAAATTACATACAATTGCCGTGATTTGTATCTAAGGGTGAACAGTCGAAGATACAAACATTATCTTTGCCACTCACAGCAGGGCCAACCGGCCAAACCTACAACGTCCCTTTTAATCGTAGCTGATTAATTGTAGTATTTCATTTGAAGCTCGGAGATTCCAGCGGCGGAAATTCAAAAATTTTGCAGCCGCCAAAATAACATGCAGGAAAACATTCTGTATTTCTGCAGCAACTAGTTCATCAGTACGCTTGTCCGTCAGTCCGTTGTCCGTAGCTAGGTAGGCTCCGAACATGTACGACAATGTGACCGAAGCTTTTACGAGAACGCACGAGTTTTAGGCGGGAAATACAGCGAACTCGCCGAACTTTGACATTTCACATAAATAACAAAACAAAAACATTCAAAACTTTAATACTAAATCGATACTCGATCAACTCAGACTTCAGTTAATTTATAAATAAGAAATGGATAACCTTGACCTCCCTCCAAAGGTTCTACAAGCATTACAAAGGCTGGAAATAACAACGTCAATTACGTCTGTTCTAGAAATGTCTGTACCTGAACTTGTTAAAACAACCAAACTATATCGGAGGTTATACAAAGTACAAATGCACAATGCAAAAATAGAATGTCTTCGGAACCAGTGGCAGTCAAGAAGTATACGACGTGTTTCGACAAACAGAACTGACAAACAACCGATCTTGTGTTCATGTGATTTCTTGAGAATGGCTTCCACTTGCTAGGATATTTAGAAGGAATTGTAAGGGACCGGTCATAAAGCCCTTGCATAAAAATTGATGACCCACCCCTGCGTTGAAAATTTGCTTCAAGACAAACTCTTTACTTCCTTCGTGTTCTTTCTCGTTCCACTATAGTATGTAGTACATGACATAGCCAACAAGTAGTACACACTTTAGTGGTGAAAATTCATGGATAACCATTCATAACTGCTGTGCGGCAGCGAGCCAGCATGAAGCGAGCGAAGCAGCATTCTAATATATGCAGAGAGGTGGTTTTGAAGTAATGTGGGGCCACTGTAATTGGCATGGCTGTTGTGGTTTCCTAGCCAGTGAATGTATATAAGTATTATGGCAAAGTAAAAAAAAAATATTAAGCGCATCGCATTGTCGTCGCGTGCGCTCTTGGTATGCGCAGAACATAAAATATAAGCGACGTGCGACATACAGTATTTGAGGCGTATTTGAAAGATATCGTTATGTATCGTTTTGCTTGCTTCGACTTGTAAATTATTTTGACTCAGGCACTCAGCGTAAGGTTTATTAAAGTTTTAGGCCCTGCAAAAGCCATAAAATAACGTGACTGCACTTTGTGCCTTGTAATTCACTCAATGGACTTCAGCCACTGAACACTGTTAGTTCTATATTATTATAAAGTTTTGGTTTCTTAGTTTAATTTAATTACTGTGTATATAATGTGGTAAATGCGCCTAGCAGTATTAGACTTAATATGAAATCCAATAGCAAAAACTTGTGTTATATAATTTACCTGTACGTCTTAAGAATACTTAAGGAGCGCGTAATTCAACAGATTCCACAGTTCCACTTGCATGGTCTTGTAAATATTATATACTCTTGCTTATGCTTTAGTGAATATTACTTCCATAAACATTAACACGCAAGTATTGAATGAGACGCACATGTTTAATTTTTCAGTTTTTTAGTTGTTATTATAATTATTTTTTTATAATAAAAATGGCGCTTGCCATTTCATTTGCCTGCATGGCGAGATCATATGGCGCTTGCCATGATCTCAATAGAGGCAGACGAAGCAAGAAAGCTTCCCGTTGACAAAATGATCGATGAGTTTGTTGAAAAAAAGACCAGGTGCGAGAAATTTAAGATGTACTGTAATGTTACATTTAATTGAGTATGTATGTGCATAATTACAGTGGCACACACTTCACTCTTTATGTCAAAAACAATTTCCGCATAGTGCTATTTTATAGCTGTTTTCTTTTATTTTGCCATATATTTATTTATATTTCCAGTTTAAAAAATCCATTAAAATTGGCTTCTAAACGACTAGAAAAATGTTCATGTTGTCAGAGCTCCATCTTCAAAATATCTATGATCCCCCGCCTTGGGGGCACCCAATCCCGGTAGTACCAGGGGCAGCCTGGTCCAAACTTACGCCACTGTCGTTTTGTTCTGTTTATAGTTTTAAGTCGGCGCATAATTGAGCTCTGTATGCACCGCACCGCACTCCACAGGCTCTTATATTACAGTCTATGCATGTATTAGTGTTCAGTTCCGTGCTCAGTATATATAGCCACACTGTACGTGTCAAACATTTTTATATATTATATTTTCGAGGAGTTTGAAACATATTTTGTACCGTATATTGAAATTTGCATCTTGTAATTGGGAGTTAAATTCGTTTGAATACTCTGCAAAGATTACGTACATGATCTTCCTAGTGTTTTACTTTAGACTGAGATGCCTGCTGTTTTCTATTTATCATTGTAGTTTACGGCCGAATTTGAAGCAATTAAAGGTAATAATGCAATGAATTGCTTCATTCAGTTATATAAAGTGCGCACAAGATTAAAACAAGAACCCTGCTGGCTTATGCATGTATTTGTCATTGACATAGCATGGCTGCATTACAGACCGCTAGTGCATGTTATATAACTGTTATAATTTATAATTTCCTGCCCGGAAATGCCTAAAATGTCAAAGCGAATATAAGCATGTATACATATGAAACGTATATAAATACACAATTTTTGACGTTGTCAAAGATTGTATAGTAATGCGTTGACGCGTTTGCTACTGCAGTTTACTACATACGAAGCGTGTTTTTTAAAGAACGAGGCAACACTATATAATAATGTATAATTAGCCATAACGCTTTTGTCGTTGATCTCATATATGGTTGGTGTTGTAGGTTTTATTGATAGTATAGCTACGTGGTTTTGAAAGAACGAGGCAACACTATATATGCACAATTAGCCATAACGCTTTTGTCGTTGGTCTGGTAGGCTTTATTGATATATACGTGGTTTTGAAAGAACGAGGCAACACTATATATATATACGCACAATTAGCCATAACGCTTTTGTCGTTGGTCTGGTAGGTTTGATTGATATATACCTGGCGGAAAGAACGAGGCAACACTATATATGCACAAGTAGGTTAAAAATTAACACTCCCCTCCCCCCCATTAAACAATCATCACCATCTTACACCATATTCACCACCTGACAACAGCTGTTCAGCTGAACCATCCTACACCATCCGACACCACACTACAAGCGTCTGACAAACAAAGCATCTGACACCATCTTACACCATCTTCACCACCTGACAACCGATGGCTATATTGGATATATATGATTTTTGTATGCGCCGTAATGCACCCTTTCGATAATTATGTCATTTGGCCTGGGAGCCTCGCTTTGACGAATCGTGAGCCAATCACCTTGCGTAATTTACTAATGAGAGCGAGGCTCCAAGACCAAAAAGTATGTGTGACGTAATTATGGAAAGGTGTATATTTTGGAGATACAAGGATAGTCGCTATGACGCATTTTCAATAATTAGTGCATTTTGCTTTTTAGTTATGGATATTTCGTTATCTTGATAACATTAATAAGGTAAAAATAAATATAATTGATTTTCTTTGTTTTGTGGCACGTTTATTTCTTCGCTCGCTGCTTTGGGGAATTAGCTTTCAATCCGAGTCCGGTCTTCATCGCATGGTGCTATAATAATTCAATATACTGGTAAAGTTCCATGCAAAGCAGGCCCCTTATGGATCGAAAGCTAGTCAATATACTGTACAAAATAAACGCGATGTTTTCACAAATATCAAACATTCCGGCATATGCAGATAGAGTATGTTAAATTGACCATAGAAATCCTTACGTCACGTCACTGTCAAACAACGAATATTTGACCCACATGTATCTTATCCACTTCAATTGACTGAGTTGTCTGAGTATAATATTAGTCTAGTTCATTGTCTCCTTACACTGGACTTCGACGTGAGCGATAACTTCTTCACGGTAAAATTAACCTCCACGACAATTGAGATATATCCGAAAACCACCTCAGGCTCTCAAACTAGTCAAAAGCGCACCGCTGAGACCCCCCACACACTTGAATGACAAAGTGTTTTGATATAATATAGATACACTAAGCATAGATAAGATCACACGTCGATCAGCGCTTTGCACCGCCTCCTATATTTTGTATCAGTTCAACACCAGACCAGTCGCCATCACCAGACACCATTACGATGTCGAGTTTGACAGAAAAACAACGCGTGTATCACTTGCGGAAAATGCGAACTCGATTCACCAGGTTAGATTTGAATCACGATGGTTTCATATCTCGCGAAGACTACGAGCTCATGGCCACAAAATTGCAAGAGTATGGTAAATTGAACGCCGAGAACGCCGAATCGACACGCAATGCATTCATGACAGTTGCTGATGGATTGGGTCTAAAACCCGGAGTAAAGATCCCTGTAGAAGAAGCAGCTAAAAAAGCAAACCAACTATTCCCTACAATAGCGCAAGAAAAAAAAATGGCTCTCCTAAAACAAACTCATGACCCGCTCTTTGATGCCCTGGACCTCAATAAAGACGGTCACATTTCCTTGGACGAGTTCAAGGTGTATTTTCAAATAATTGCTCCTGGTATTTCTGAAGATAAGGTGACGCATTCCTTCAACGTGATTGACTCGAATAAGAATGGCGAAATTAGTCGTGAGGAATTCACCACAGCCGCTTTCGATTTTCTCCATGGTTTTGAAGAAACAGAAGTCTCAAAAGTATTCTTTGGACCTTTGCTATCATAAGCTGCACAAAAAGTGAACTGAATAGACTTGTAACTATCATATAATTATTGAATTATTTGATATGATTAAAAAGTATGAGTGCATGTTATTCCTTAGCTTGATTTGAAATGATCATAGTCATAGTGTAGCCGGCAGTCTTTCAAGAGCCTAACCATAGGTAGCCCAGACACACTGTGCGATTTAAATTTAAATGCTTGGCATACTTAACTACCTCCTGCGGTTTCGACCTCAAAATAATAATGTTAACGATTAGCTCGAAAATATTCTAAATTTTTACACTAAAATATATCACTAATCAATACTTATCGTTGAAGGAAATATACTTAGGTACATAGCATGCATCAACAAAAATATATATTTTATACCTTTAATAGCTTCTACTATAGGTATAAACTATTTATTTTTGCTGATGCATGCTATGTACCTAAGTATATTTCCTTCAACGATAAGTATTGATTAGTGATACATTTTAGTGTAAAAATTCAGAATATTTTTTAGCTATTTAACATTATTATATTGAGGAAACCGCAGGAGGTAGTTAAGTATGCCAAGCATTTAAATTTAAATTTAAATCGCACAGTGTGTCTAGGCTACCTATGGCCTAACAAGTGTCAACACGCTCATTTGCAATAACAATAATTTAAAGTGGTTTGTGAAAAGGCTTTTGAAACCATGCATACATGCATGCGTGCATCCTACAGGTTTTGAACGTTGCAACGTTGTCCAATAGAAGACAAGTTCTGAGAGCTTCTTTAAAGAGAATACTGACGAGACCTGAAGTTTTGACACTCAAAATACAATCTGAAATCGGACAAGATCTAACGAGTATCAAAATACTATATCCGTCTTTCTCCGCCTTATTTCTAAAGTCTGTTTTGCAATGCAGGTCAACGTAAATACAAAATATTATATATTCTAATTAACCTATTAAGTAGTGCATGCATGAGTTATTAAACTTCCCCTATTTACACTGACCTGAAAAATCAAGTGTCTTAAATCCCTAGTTTTCTGTTTTCTTCTGTTTTTTTCGTCGTCGAGAAATCGAGTTTGCGTTCGCGCATCGCAGGCTCAGGGTGCAACGATTAATCCAAAATGCCATCGATTCTTCGACTCCACGATTCATACATAATAGTAAGAAGCTTGTATTTATGTACGTAATAGCCGGCTCATGCCATGCTTGTCAGCTTGTGGTGCGTTTTTCGTTTATTAGCCTATATATAGACTTATATGGACTTATAACGCACGCGCACAATTCCGAACTCCAATGGTGACATATTCAGTCCAGTTTCAAAATGGCGCCTTTTGGCTGAGTGATCAGAATATATTTCACACAGTTTCGTTGAATTTTCAAAGAGTTGTGCCGGTTTCCTATGGATTTTACGGAGTGTCTCACTCTGAACTTTCTTGCGTGTTGAATTAATATGTTTTTCTTCGTGTAACGACTCGAAAACCCCAAAATTTGGACCCAGCGAATTTTACAAAGGACAAGTTAAAGGTTCGACATTTTGACTTTTTAACTAATAAACAACTGTCTATAAATATACGTTGTAGAATCATAAACATCCGTGGTGTAGTTGTGTTAATTTTTTGTCACACTCTGGACTTTTCTGCGTCTTGAATTAATGTTTTTATTTTTGTATTAAACGACTCTAAAATTTGGCTTCCAAAATTTGGCCGACCCGGCGGATTTATACGATCAATATGTTGTATTAAACGACTCGAAAACCCCAAAATTTGGACCCGACGCGAATTTGTACAATATAGTGTAATATAAGCAAGGACAAGTTAAAGGTTCTACAGTTTATTTTGATTTATTGTATGGTTCTCATTTGCCTAATACAATAACATTTAGTTCACAATACAATATAAACAAGGGCAAGTTAAAGGTTTGACCATATTAAAATACATGTATTGAAATTCGCGCAATAGCTACTAGAATTCGCGCAAGTAAAGATAAAGCGAGCGTTCAAAATACCAAAACGAACTAAGACATTTATTGTATGGTTCTTATTTGCCTAATAGAATAACATTTAGTTCACAATATATACTATAAACAAAATATAAACAAGGACAAGTTAAAGGTTTGACAGTTTCACTACACAATGTCGACAATATACCTTAATACGTGTATTAAAATTCGCGCAGTAGCTACTAGTTGGTGCGCCAAACGCTTTGTGGTAGCTATACTAAAGATAAAGCGTGCCTTCAAAATACCTACAAGAACTAAGACATTTATTGTATGGTTCTCATTTGCCTAATACAATAACATTTAGCTCGACGCGAATTTTAACTAGTATCATAGGCCTATTTCATAATATAATGAACAATGTACACTAGCCAATTCTACCTACAAAATGTCGACAATATACCTTAATACATGTATTAAAATTCGCGCAGTAGCTACTAGAGTTCGAGCAAGTAGTAAAGATAAAGCTTGCATTCAAAATACCAAGACATTTATTGCATGGTTCTCATTTGCCTAATACAATTACATTTAGTTCACAATATAGACAATATAATATAAACAAGGAATAGTCGTTCGATTTGGCTATACTGTTTGCTCGTTTTGAATGTATATTGATCGATTTCAATAATCGATTTACATATCAGTCTGCTCGATTCGAGTAAGTGTTGCCCGATTTGTATCATTGGTGATTTGGTGTTCGACTAGTAACTATTGGACCTAATGAATTTTGACGGTAAAAACGCGCCATATATATTAAAATTCGCGCAGTACGTAGCTACTAGAATTGGCGCAAGTAAAGATAAAGCGGTGCGTTCAGTGAAATACCAACAAGAACCAAGACATTTATTGTATGGTTCTCATTTTCCTAATACAATAACATTTAGTTCACAATATAATATAAACAAGGAAAAGTTAAAGGTTTGGCGTTTGACTACACAATGTCGGCACTATACCTTAATACATGTATTAAAATTCCCGCAGTACGTAGCTACTAGAATTCCGGCGGACCTATTGAATTTTGACAGTAAAAACGCGCCATGTAATACATGTATTAAAATTCGCGCAGTAGCTACTAGAATTGGCGCAAGTAAAGATAAAGCGTGCGTTCAGTGAAATACCAACAAGAACTAAGACATTTATTGTATGGTTCTCATTTTCCTAATACAACTCAACTCATAGTTATTATGTGCTCATTTGTTATCATGTGCTCATTAATTCTTATATCTATATTGGAACATGATCACGGAATACTGCGTAGCGCAAAATCTCCGTTCTTCATAAACGTATCGTTTAAGGCAACTGAAAGGCGAAGAAGACAATGATATATTGTATCTGACTGCTTCACTACTCAGAAATGATCCACGATCATGATTTGATAAAGTTGAATATGGTCACGTGATTTTCGGTGTGAACCTGAGATACTATCTATAGATATTATTACTAAGTATCTGATATTAAACTAAATGTGATTAAAGCACAAGAGATGTTACCTATGTCTCATTTTATATTTTTATTTTTTCCTATGAAGGTTTGTTACTTGTGCAAAAGCGCAACTTTAGGTTTCAAACAGTTTCTGCCTTCTGCTTTTTGTTATCAAATTATTGATTTTCTTTGGATAAATCTACCGTATCTACCGCTGAAACTGTTCTATGCGAACTCTCTTGCTCCCCATTCCCTTGTCTATTACACCATAGCCAATCTCGTTCCCCGAGCCTGCGATCCTTGGGAAGGAAACGAAGGCTCTGGGATAATCCGTTGCCGAAAGCCAGGAATTCTGGCTAAGATTGAATTGCATATTCCATATCAACGGCCAATCAGATTCCTCCCTGAAACGGATTATCCCAGAGCCTTCGTTTCCTTCCCAAGGACCGCAGGCTCAGGGAACGAGATTGCACCATAGCGCGCATGTCATCATTTTCAGGTCAGTGTGAACGCCTGAGTAGGCGTCTTGTTACGTTTTAAAATACATGCCTTGGGGGAAATGATAAAACGCGGATACGGATGGCGGACGGCAATTGGCGGATAAGGAATAAAACGTGGATGGTTTTACACACAGCTTTTTCAAGGTATAGTGGCAATAATAAGAAAGCTTCGGATTGATAGGGATGTAACTACCTGACGAAATGCAAGGGAACTTCAACGTTTCGAGAGAAGGCCCTTCGCCGATTACATGACACCCAAACTCCGCGCCCTGAAATAGGAGTGACCCCAGATCAGACCCTTGTGGAACACCACACGCATGTAATATATTTTAACTCCATTATTGACTCTGGACACGGAGGGTCTATTATAGGGGTCTGTGGTTTGGCAATCCAATATATTCAGGAATCTTGCACAGCTTCTACAGTTGGGCAGGTGTGAGATGTGAAAGTCGAATTTTACCTGAATATAGGAAAATCATGTTAAAATGTTACCTTCGATGTATTCATTTCATTCATATGTGTGCCTCGCATGTTGCGGACCAAAATATAGAACACGATATCTTTCTAAATAATTTTAATACTGCTTGTTTGTTACTATTCTATTATTGCCGCCGTTTTTCTAAACAAAGAAAATTAAAAACCAAACACTTCAGTTAACATGATCCGAAACCACCTTAATATACCAAGAGCGCCTGCTTGCTGTGTAACCTTTTCATCTGTGTGCAAGTTGGTCCAAGGAATCAACACGATGATATTATATAGAATGATTTCATCATTTTTGAACCCGTGACGGGACTGCCACCTTTGAAATTATCAGATATCATATCATATCATATCATATCACATATCAAATTAAACTAAAATATTTCGAGGCTGGAAAAAGAAAAGCTAGAACATGTTGTATACTGAATGCCGACTTAAATTTTGTTGCCATTCGATCACAGTAAACTCTTCAGTTTTCATCATGAACATGCCCATGGGCAATATCACAAAAGACAAGACTTTGTGGACATTGAGGCAAGTACGCCGAAGATAATTTCTATTCGCCGTAATTTGAATTGGAGATAAAAGGATAGTCGCTATTGCGTATCTTCAATAATTAGTGTATTTTGCTTTTTAAGAATATTTCGTTATCTTGACACCATTGTAATAAATCACAATAAGATCCTTGACCTTGTATGTTTGCAAGGTAAAAATAAATATAATTGATTTTCTTTGTTTTGTGGACACGTTTATTTCTTTGCCTGCAGCCTTTGGCTTTGGCGTTAAAATAATTCAATACACTGGTGAAGATCCATGCAGGCGGCCACCTATGGATCGAAAGTTAGTAATGCTGTACAAATGTTTTCACAAATATGAAACATTCCGGCATATGCAAATTCACTGTGTTCAATTGACCATAGAAATCCTTACGTCACGTCACCTTCAAACAATGAATATTTGACCCACATGTATCTATATTAGACAAGTTCAGTGTCTCTTTACACTGGACTTCGACAAAGAACAGTTTAATCACTGGCTAACGGAGGTGAAGTTCCGAAACCAAGGATGTGATGGCAGGGACGAGCCAATTGAAAATGGAGATTAAGATATAACAATTTATTATTTAAAAATCTAAATTTACGAAAATATTATAAAAAAGTTTAACAAATTACGGTTCATAAATTCGAAATTTACTGTAAAATGGTATGTCCGTAAACTGTTTTTACAATCCCCCCCCCCCAATTTTGGGGAAAAAGATTAAGCGACTGAGCTGTTTCATGCTTGATCAGTATAATACCCCCCCCCCAGCCCATTCTGGATCCATCCGTCACTGCATGGGCCTCGGCTCCATCAGACGTTGCTCATTCGTCGTCCTTTTCAAGACCCCAGCACGTCCCTGTCCAAAACCAAATGATATTACGAATGTTAATTGACAATGACTGAAGAAGTAGATTTTATAAGTACACTTACCAACATAATAAGTCTAGTTTAGGTTTCGTGCTGTATTACGCCTGGTTTGCTTATGGTCGTAACGGTCTTGAACGTGTTGCAGCTGTCGTCTGAGAAGTGTTCGCATGCAACCAAATCAAGTGGAAACTTGAAGAAAAGTCTTGTCGCAACACGCTGGCAACAGTTCACGACAGTTACAGCTGTGTCATCGAGATAGACTCCAGTTCTATTTTGACGTCAGCTGCGACAGGCTAAAAACCTGTCGTGACGGTTATGTTTTAATGGAAACAGAAAAACGACAGCGTGGCAACAGTTGTGCAACAATCAGGGGGGAGCAAGGCCCCCTTTCGCGACACGGTCGCGACAGTAACAACCATATGGAAACCATGTATGCTTTACAATGAACGACCAGCTCTCTGTGATAGCATGCAGTCTACAGCAAATAAAGCTATCAGTATAGATAAATTTAGTTTCGATTTCGTTGAATTTATTGGCTTATGTGCTGCAATATATGTTTAATAAGACCAAACATTGTCGATTTTGATATATGAAGATATGGCTGTCTTCAACCTTAAAGGACATTGGCAACCAAAATTTTTATTGCTTATATCTATTAGGTATGCTTACGGAATACTTAATTTTATATTTTGGCCGGTTTGTCGCATTTAGGTGTTGAGAAAATGTAATAAAAAGTTCAACAGTAGTCCGCCATTTTGAAAATAAACACTTGTGCCACAGCATACATTATCTGACGTCATTAGATGGGTAAACACAATTTCATGACTATAAAACAATACCGAGTATTACCACGCGTAGTGCACTTTGAGCCTAAACGAAGGGCAGAAACGTTTTACCAAGTATGTTCCTTATTTGTAACACTATTTCTGATAGTATATCAGTCCTAGTCCGTGTTAAATAAACGCAGTAACTCGAGTGTAAACAAGGCAAACACTAATGCAATATTTTATGATCAATTACCTGTATTGTAAATTGCGCCATTCCTTGCTTTCCCAGTCGCTCGATATGTTTTTGTCTGATAGTGTAGGCTTCTCTTGTTTGATTGCGAAAAGTATTGGCCAGTATAACGCTCAAAACGACATATTTTTGGCTAACACGACACGCACGCAATAGAATTCTCACTTGTAGTTTTGGTGCTACCCATCTAATGACGTCACAAAATTCGTTGACCTTCGAAGGTCATTTTTTCCAAGATGGCGGCGACACACAAAGTTTGCATGTATTTTACTCCTAGAGTAAAATGTTCGAGAAGGAAATGATAATATTTTCATAGTTAGGTTGTCAAGTAGGATTGAAATAGCCAATAAAAATTTTCGTTGCCAATGTCCTTTAAACAGAAAAATCATAAGCTCTAAAATGATATAGAGTGCACGTTCGCACATATTTGAGCTAACAAAAGTGTTTCTGCGAAACATGCATGGCTTGTTGCAGTATGCATGTGCATGTGAGTCGCAAGGTTTGGGTAATTAGGTTCCTCGCATGGCTCACATCTTATGCAGACCCAACGTGATTGATACTTTTAACGATAATTAATTTTGACAGTTCCGACGCTGCATATAGAGCGTTTGCACTCATTCCCCAGGGACCAACACACCATAAAGCCATGGCGGCCATTTTGGTGTTCCAGACAAAAGAGTCCAATTAAAATTCTTTTGAATTGGAACACCAACATGGCGGCTGTGACGTCATGTGCAAGTGCTTTAGCCCCTAAAAGTTATAGTTGCTACGTTACATAAGCCGTTTTATTTTGTGCGTAAGAAAGGATTTATAATTACGAACTCCATTTCCGACTTCCCAGGTTTCGACTATTTTTCTATAACAGATAGATGACTCAATGGCAAATTAACTATGCTTTATTACTTTCTATTTCGTATATTACTGTCGTAAACGTAGCGTACCGTGTGTTAACACATAGCCATTCAGCGACGAGCTTATATAATTGAGCCAATTTAAGCCAATCAGCGATTAGGTTACATCCAATTGTTTACATTGTGCCTGCATCTAACCTGCGAACGGGCATAGTTTGGCCTCGTGTGATATTTATATTCCGAAGTTATATATAAACATGGAAACTTATCCTCATCTGGTAAGTAGTCAAATACCACTTATTTTATTATATACATTTCATATACAGACAGTAATGCAGTAAGCGATCATTGTGTAATATTTTAAACAGTCAAAACACAGCAGGCATTTATATAGATTGCATGCCAATGGACAATATCACAGGAAACTAATGTTCTCAGGAGATATTGAATTAAATCCTTGTCCTGTATATCTGTAACTCTGTTCAAAACAACAGTCCAACAGTTTCCAACGAAGCTGCCATCAAATGTAGTAATAATAGCTAAGGATAAGATGTTATCAGTTAAAATACTTATACATTTGAAATTTTTACAAACATTTTCAAATGCTAATTAATAAAAGAGTGCCCACCTTCCCTCTTCATTACATTGTCATTTTGCTTTTGTATTTTGTTTAGAGATTTAATAATAATACAAGAATGATGAATAAATGTACTGGATATTGGCTGGGTAATTTTGTCAGAACCACCACACTTGCAAGACAATTTTACCTAATTTCATTAGTATGGAAAATAACTTAACAGCTACAATAATCATATATTATATGCATGGATCAGATCAATGGCACACAATGTACAAAACTAAACTTGTGATACCTTCTACTCAAACCGATATTCACCCACAACACAAATTGTGTTTGTGTGGATATGCTGTGTTAAACCGCGAACAGTGTGGTATATAATTAACTGTGCACAGGACTGGAATTGAATCATATGCTTCACTCATGACCTTCAAAACATTCTCTACAATTCAGTGGTCTTCCATACATGATTGATTCATTGCTACAGTAATGCATGTTCCTCGAATAGTTTGTGTATGTTACTCAATAGATAACATTGCCAAGTGTAAACAACAAGTGACAGAACGTCTACGTTTGCTTCATATGACTACAAAGGGATTGATTGACAAGATTACTAAATAGCCAGTTGTATAGACACTTCGAATATTGTTGGCATGAAATTTTTATTTCCTGATTGCATAATTATCCATTACAATCATAATCACCTGTTACAATCATAATCTGCACATTATAAAATTAGTTAAATTTTCTTTGGGGGGGGGGGGAGTTACCCCTGCTGCCTTCTGCGCAGTGTACAGCCCTGTTGTTTGATGTGTATTATGTTCTACTGTAAAGTCTTATTTGCTATTATATTTATTATAATTAGTGATGAAATATTTCAATTGTCCCTTGTCATCTTCATTATTCAGTTCCTTTCAAGAAAATACAAAATGTGAATCAACTTTTTTCGCAGATACATGTATGCGTCGCGTACCTATTTTTGTGAAGTCTGCCAATCTTCATGACGTCAAATATATTCCCTGTTCAACGACTTTCCCTTACCGAGCCGTATAGCTTCTTCACTGTACATAAACCTCCATGAAATTGAGATATATTCACCTCTCAGATGAGCCAAAATCGTTTAACCGCCGAGACCCCTACACACTTGACTGACAAAGTATTTTTGATTCCATATATAATTCAAATTTCCTAATAACGACATAATATATGCATAGATAACTATAGATAAGATCACACGTCGATCAGCGCGTTGCATCGCCCAATATATTTTGTATCAGTTTAACACCAAACATCGCCACCGCCAGACACCGTTAGTCCGTTACGATGTTGAGTTTGATTGAAAAACAACGCGCGTTTCACTTGCAGAAAATGCGAACTCGATTCACCAGGTTAGATTTGAATCACGATGGTTTCATATCTCGCGCAGACTACGAACTCATGGCCACAAAAGTGCAAGAAAATGCTAAATTGAACCCAGAGGACGCTGAATCGACACGCAATGCATTCATGGCAGTTGCTGATGCATTGGGTCTGAAACGCGGAGTAAAGATCCCTGTAGAAGAAGCAGCTAAAAAAGCAAACCGAGAATTCTCTGTTATGGCACAAGAAAAGAAAATGGCTCTCATAAAAGAAACTCATGACCCGATCTTTGATGTCCTGGACCTCGATAAAGACGGATACATTTCCCTGGACGAGTTCAAGGTGTATTTTCAAATAATTGCTCCTGATATTTCTGAAGATGAGATGAAGCATTCCTTCAACGTGATTGGCACGAATGAGGATGATAAAATTAGTCGTGGGGAATTCATTGCGGCTGCTTTCGATTTTATCCATGGTTTTGAAGAAACAGAAATCTCAAAAGTATTTTTTGGACGCTTGCTATGATTAACTGCACGAAAAGTGAACTGAATAAACATTTCCTTATAACTATCATAAAATTATTCAATTATTTGATATGATTAAAAAGTAGAAGTTCATGTTATTTCCTAGTTTGATTTCAAATTATCATAAAGCAACTGGCAGTCTTTCAAGAGCCCAACAAGTGTCAACATGCTCGTTTGCAATAAAAGTAATTTAAATTTAAAGTGGTTTGTGAAAAGGCTTTTGAAACCATGCATACATGCAAAAAGAGGCAGATTCAAAAAACAATTGGTATATAAAAAATCTTTATTGAGTAACGTTTCCTCACATTACAAGCGACATCATCAAACTAAATACAGTTACGCTATTTCATCAATTTTATAACAAATTTTGAAAAAAAATATATGATATACACTTACAAACGGTTAAAAAGTTAAAATTAGAAATATACAATGTTCATGGTATATTGATATGTACAAGATGCTGAGATTAGTGAAAGATATAGATTTAAAAAGGAATGTCAAGTGGTTAGCGTCAGTGTTAAAAGATGTTAGTAAATTAACAAGAGGATCGAAACACCTAGATATTTAGAAGAGTGTTAACGGACATTATTATTAAGCCATGGTTTAGTTTGAGCAATTAGCAAGCTTCATTTTATTAATAAGAATATCATGGTTAGAATTAGCTGAAGTAATAATTTTAAAATCACGTGCACTTGGTTCAATTGGATGACCGGGTTTAAAATCTAGCATTTCAGATCATTCTAGAGAAGCCGGTCATCCAATTGAACCAAGTGATTTTAAAATTGTTACTTCAGCAAATTCTAACCATTATATTCTTATTAAAGAAAGCTTACTAATTGCTCAAAATAACCATGCTTAATAATAATGTCCGATCTTCTCCGTTAACACTCTTCCAAGTCTGACTTGTCCCCAGTCGTCTCTAAAGGTCTTGGAAATGGAGCTCGAGAAATTGCTTGAAAATTTAAAACAAAGGCAAAGCAATCAAAGCTGAATTAATTTGAGAATTGAGATATCGCGATTCGTGAGACACACGCAAATGCAGTAATCACGCGCGGGGGAAAACTAAAAAGGAAAGCGCGCGGGGAAAGACGGGAAGGGAGAAGAGAAACGAAGGAGACGATTGGAAGATCCTGTATCGCAAAGTTGGTTTTTTAGATGAAAAGTTGGTAGGCCTTATATTTCATCATTTTTACAGTCGGTCTGGTTAGATATTTGTTTATAAGATTAGTACAAAATTGTGGCGGCCAAGTCAGGGCTGTCAGGCTTACCAAAGAATGATATTGACGAATTAAATCTGTCATTTGACGAGCTGAATATCGAAGGTATGTAATTGAAAGTTGTATTTACAACAATGTCATTTTATCTTTCATTAATAAAAGAAAATTTTCAATTTTTTTCGATCGAAATTATCATATTTTACTGCAGTATAAAAACTTATGACAATGTTTGTACTAAATTGCTTTTCACTGTATATACTAAAGTTTTCAAAATAGTCTAATAGTGCAGCTAGTCTGTACACAGTGGCGTAACGCAACCGCTGGGTCAGTTGGGGGCCCTCCGTCAATCGGCCACTTTTGGCCCCCCTTTGCTCCTTATTACCACTAAACATAGGCTGAATTTACGACTTATGTCTACACAACAGCAATCCTCACTTACATAATATTTGGTTACAGAATGGACTCCAATCCATTACATTGTTGAGATTATGCCTCCAAAGAATCCTCAACACAAATAATATTTGTATTTTATTGACAACTTATCAAAATCCCTATGAGTACGAAGTTCGGACTGGAAAACCTAGCCTACACAAAAAAAAGTTCGGACTCGCGCGTCCTACGCGCAAACACAACAATTAAAATGAAAATTGATAATATGCAAAAAGCCTATACAAAGTTGCGAAGTTTATCGAGAAAATCTGTCCTTCCTTCTAGCATTAACAAAAGCGAAATGATTAATGACTTTATCTTTTAATGTTTGAGTTATTTCTTTGTTCTCTATTGAAATCAAAGTTAACCCATCAAGGCGCTCTTGAGCCATAGAACTCTTCAAATAAGATTTAATGATCTTCAGCTTTGAAAAGGATCTTTCTGCAGATGCTACTGTCACAGGAATGGTTAGGAATAACAATAGCAATTTGCATAACTGTGGAAAGGAGGAAGCAATTCTGGCTTTGTAAATGATTTCAAGAATGCTTGATACCGAGATAACGTCTTCCGCTTTTAATTCGTCAAGAAATTCAACTTGAAACGAACGAACCTCTCTTTCCAGGTCATCACCATCAAAGTCTTCGCCATTTACACGTTGTAAGTTCGAGGTGGCTACTTTAATTTCGGCGACCTCCAGTTTGACGAAGTTTCTTGGGAACAGAAAATCAAATTTCCCTGCGACCATTTGCATTCCTTTAAAACGCACTTCTATCTGTGCTACAGCAACATCAATGGTTCTGTAAAAGATGTTTATTTTAAAAGCTCTTTCTGAATACTCGATCCTAGAATCGGAAGCCAATTCGTCGAAGAATTGTTTTACCCCACGCTTACGTCGTTTCTCAAACTCAATGGGAATGCCCCATGATGCAGCAAAGGCATTCGCGGTCATTCGAACTGACTCCCATGAATTTCGCAAATACCTTAGTTCTGACAAACTAATGGATAAAAGTCTGGAAGCGGCTCTGAGGTCGACACTTTTCGATTGGAGTTGGTACATAACAAAATTCTCTCCCAGAGAACTAGATTTATGATAAAATCAATTTTTGTAATGTTCTTCTTGATGCCAACTGCTTCATCCGACGTTCTTTTTTTATCTTTGCTGGTCATCGAAATCACTGTCAGTCGCTTCAAAATGTCAACAAATCTGTCCCACACTCCACGGACCGAATCTACCCTTGACGACCACCTGGTAACGCAGAGCTTTTTTAAAGACAAGGACGAATCAATAGTGAGCAACTGTAAATCTCTTGACCGATTTATGGACGATGAGTAAAATACGTAAATGGATTGAATAAGAAAAAGTTATCGTTATCAACAACGGAATTTACGGCATCATTTATAACAAGGTTTAGATTGTGTGCTGCGCAATGAATGAATGGCACAGGCTTTGATGAACGATCTTTTATCAGCTTTTGTACGCCATTGTGAACACCACTCATGACACTCGCCCCGTCGTAAGCTTGACCACGGAGCTTTTCCATGTCAAGTCCAATATCTTCGACATATTTGCATGTTGTTTCTACGAGGCCTGCCGCGGTCCCGTCAGTTACAGATATAAAACCGAGGAAAGTTTCCTTAATAGTAACATTCTCGTTTTGTACTTTAACCCACCGAGCAGTGACACTGAGCTGATCTACTCTGTTTATGTCACTTGTGGTATCCAGTACAATTGACCAAAATGGACATTCATTTATCTCAGTGACCAAAGACTTTCGCAGAAGCTGAGATGTTGTTAGAATCAGTCCATTCTGGATTTTGGGGCTCATGTATCGAGTTGCATACTTAGGTAAGGAAATGGCATCATTAGTAATAGTGTCAAATTCGCTCAACAGTGTCACCACACTCAGGAAATTCCCTCCTTGTGCAAGCCCTTCACCTACTTTTTCATCATGTCCTCGCAAAGTTAACGAGGCCAGACAAAGAATTACACCCAAAACCTTTTCAAAACGTCCACCCATATGTAAATTAGTTTCACGTTGGTTCTGCTTTTGGGATTCGTCACTTATTGTCTTCCCTTCTTTACATAGCTAATATATACAGCAGATGCTTCAATATGGAGCAATGAGTTTTCGTGTTTCTTTATCTTAGCTAGCAATCGCTTTTTGAGCTCCGAACTCCATCTACTCATGCACTTTGCAACCCAAAATGTGGATGATTTCGATCAGCAAAAAGCCAGCAATTTTCACAGTATGGTTTTGCTAATATTGGTGAATAACAAAGCCATGATCTCGGGCACATTTTGTTCTTGCTGTGGAGTTGATAATATGATGTGCTGAAGTTTGTTGTTATGTTACCTTGTTCGTCTTCCACTGTAAATGGTCCATCAGGTTTACATGGGCCATGACTAAGAATAAGTCTCTTTATATTCCCTTCTTCAATTGAGGATGGGAAGTACCAGTAGGGTATTCATTGGCCAGATTGAAAAGTCCTAATTGATCATTAGAAGTTTCAGCATTTTTCTTCATGCTCCCACTGTCTACACCTTCATTTGATGTACTTAATTGAGCTTCATCAGCCAAGGAAGATGTTGATGGATATCTTCAGCATCACTTTCAACATTTTCAGCTTTTTCAAAGAATGAGGCTATATGAGCTGTATTTTGGGTAGCTATTTGAATACTTCTTCTCTTTTCCGCCCTATTTGCAGATCCTGATTTATACTTTCGTTTCATTTTTTATTTCTCTAAAACAATTTATAAACCAATAACCATAACTGTACATCAGTACATGCCGGCAACATGCAGTTGTCTTGATTCTATCATGATTATTTCTGCGATCTGATCTGTTTCTGCCGATTTGTTATTTGTTAATAAGACACTGGAAATTTATCAATAGCATATGTTTTAAATCAGTGTGTAAATCTTTCTTGGAAGTTGAGGGCATTGTTT
Source organism: Paramuricea clavata (assembly GCA_902702795.2). Taxonomy (NCBI): domain Eukaryota; kingdom Metazoa; phylum Cnidaria; class Anthozoa; order Malacalcyonacea; family Plexauridae; genus Paramuricea; species Paramuricea clavata. Next base: position 1,680 of record CACRXK020002420.1, on the reverse strand, counting down.
TATACAATACTAACACGCGACACCTCCAAACCGTCGCATGCACGTACGACTCTCCAGCAGTGGCGAAGCCAGCGTCGTGTGACTGGTCATGCAAACGAGCGCCGAAGGCGTGAGACATCCTAGGGGGGTCCGGGGGCATGCCCCCGCGGAAAATTTTTGAAATATAGACTCCCAGAAACGCTATTTGCAGCAATCTGAGCATCAAATTTTGGAAAATAGCTTGACCTGATGAAGGAAAAGATGTGGATATTTTGGCATATTTCAGACAACAATAATGAAGATCAACACAAAAATAGGAAATCTGTGGTCTGCAGTTCCGCTCTAATTATAGTCATACCGGCAATTGTGTATTTCTTTTCGATACATAATGACAAATAGCTGCCAATACAGTCAGTATAATCTAGAATATAGGTATATTATAATATGCAGACTTGATCACTTGGAAAATATAACGCATTACGCATGAGCCTTGATCAATTTCCTTAATTTAAAATCAATCGCCCAATTTATTACAATATTCAGATACGGAAAGGAATTAGGCATTATCAGATGACAGATGTTCGAGTTGAAATTTTACTGTCAGTTTACGGGGAGTATGTACCAAATGGTAAATACAATTTAACAATATATATTGAAATTTCTTTGTTTGTTTCACAAACAAGTATATATCAAATATGTTGCTAAATCACAATCGCTAAAATATTTGTGTTGCGTGTTGAAATGTATAAGCCTTGCAGCGCTATTTATAGAACTACATTGTTTACTACATTGACCTCGACATTGACATTGTATTTCATACAGTATTTTCAACCCGAGCATAGGCGTATAAAGCATCGAGCGCTAGTATAATACTCAGTATTATACTAGCGCTCGATGCTTTATACGACTATGCTCGGGTTGAAGGCTTAAATATTCAAGACAAAATAACAATAACTAAATAATACTAATAGCTTATTTAGCCTAAGCCATTCTATTCTTTCTTTGAATACCACGACATTTGAAAACCTTTCCCGATCGGGCATGTCGAAAGATCTGGCGTTGGTCTCTGCTTGATAAACAATAATATTCTGCTGAGCAGAAAATGGTTTTTTCACTAATTCCCAAACAATATCGTTAGCTTCGAGTGAAGAAGAAGTCGACATGCTTGAATGACCTGAAGACGTGTTCATTCAGGCTGAAAGCTTCGAGCTAAGAGGCTGTGATCAGGTTGTGTTGCCCGTTTAGTCATGCAAATCGAAAATTGCATGACCAAGGCGTCAAAAACAGCCGCATTGCGCGTGCGCGAACGTCGTAAGCCAATCAGAAACCAACAAACCTAATATAAAATAATATAGCTAGTCATGAAATTCTGAAAATGCATGACCAAAACACACAGCGAGCAAACCACGCAGCAATCACACGCAATTGTTTTCCACGCGCTTACGCAACCGGTCATGCATGTGAAAATATGCAGGTAACAAAGCCGAAATCAATAACATACGAGAATATTTAGCGAAAATATCGACCTAAAGACCACTGATTTGGGTAAACAAAATAATAAATAAAATACTTAGGCGTAGAAGTGCAAAGATAAAGTATAATTCTATTGTAAACAATTATACTGAACTGATTTTTAAACATTTTTGGGGAAATTTTTAGTCATGCACTGCATGACCTGCATGACCGCTGGCTTCGCCACTG